>JAVJIF010031951.1:0-127523 GCA_038442645.1 Agave tequilana | reverse complement strand
CGCATTTAGCGCACTTAGTTTGCATTTAGTTTCTTAGATTAGCACTTACACCTATTCACCCCCCCTCTAGGTGTTTTTTTCAATTGGTATCAGAGCTAGTGCTCCTGATACTTAGGCTTAACATCCTAGAGTGATCCATTTGCTTGCTAATCTCATTTGCATTTGTTTGATTGCACATTCATAGTTTACCATGGACTTCATGACCCCTCCTAGCTTTGACCCTTCCAACATTGATATTTGGAAGTATAGGATGTCCATGTACCTAAAAACCCTAGGTTTGCATGTCTTTCTTGCCGCCACCAAGAGATGTTATCTTGGTGATTGCAATCATATAGGGGCCAATGCACAAGCCCTAGAGCCATTAAAAGCACTTTACCTAAAGAATATCTTTTACGTGTTTCTAATCTTGATTCCGCTTTTGCAGTGTGGAACAAGTTGACAACACCAAACACCTCCAAGCTTCAAGTCCAAATCAACAAGAAGAGGAATCTAGTGGAGAATCCGAACCACAACAATGCTACATGGTCCAGGGATGACTCCCTTGAGGTACAATCGGAAACTCAACTAGATAGTAATGATTGTGCTAGTTCTTCAAATGATTTTGTTGATCCCCATGCTTTGAATGAAGAACTTTCCATTGTTTGTGAAAACTTGATAGAAAAATATAACTTGTTGAAAAAGAAGAGTCTAGGCATTAATAATGAAAATAAAAATTTGATTGCTAGACTTGATGTTGTTTTGCAAGAAAAGAGGAGATTGCTAATGAAAGGGATTCATTAAAATCTCAACTTGGTCTTGCACTTAAAGAAAATGAGTTTTTTTGAAAAATAAAAATGATTGCCATGTTCTTTTGAAGAAAAATGAAAACTTGTCTTCAAAATTGATTTTGTTTTAAAAGAGAATGTTGATTTGAAAATAAATTATTTCTATTTCAAATGATTTAGATGTGTTTTTAAAGAAAAATATTGTTTTGCAAAATAAGATTGATGCACATGTTTGCCATGCTAGGGTAGTTCCATCTCCTAATGCATGTACCTCTTCTACTAGAATTAATGATGATATTTGTTTGCTAAAGAAGAAGGTAGATTGTTTGGGCTCCACTATGAGCCAATGTGCCTTGAACCACACTCGGTTGGAAACCTTGGTTCGAAAGAAACAAGTTCCATCCTTTATGCATGCCACCCTTCACGGCATACACATGCTCCACACGGACACCATCAACAAACATGTATGCTCATGTGTACACATGTACACATTGTGCCGAAAAGGCCATCTTGCTAAATTTTGTTATGATAGATTAATGTTTCAAATTTAGCAAAGAAATTTGTTTGGGTTAGGGAAGGGACTAACCCCCATGGACCCAACAAGATGTGGGTACCAAAGACCACCCTCCTATTATTTTTGATGTAGGTGTGGGCTCTCACATGACGTGAGAGTGATAGCACCTTGGAGTGGATGCGTTCCGGACTTCATGGAAATCAAATTGGATGCATCACTTTCAAGGGAAGGTTGGTGGAGATGACCACCATGTTTTGGAGACAAGGAGAGTTGCTTCTTCGTTTTGGTAACAATTCTTTACTCCCATTTATTATGTTTACATGCTTTCCACTTCATTGTTTATAGCATGTTTTGACAATTTATAGCATATTTTTTATTGTCTATGGATTAGTATGTTCATTCCATGTTTATTAGATCCTTGACATACATATATAGTATTTGAGACACATGCTTATATGAACCCATAATTAGTGTTCTCACTTTTGTTTGAGCTATAATGTACATCATGAATCTAATACATGTGAATTCACATAATAATCATGTTTTAGTTTTCCATGATGACTTTTATCATGATAATTTTTGTATTTTTTGATGCTTCTTTGTTAAGATTACTTGTTTAGATGTTAGTTTTCATTAAGACTAGGAATTATACTTGTACATATAGTGGGCCACAAATAAATCTATATATGTTTGAGCTTGAATGCTTATTTGAACCCATTAGATGTGCTAGTATAGTCTAGTTTTTGATGATCCATACATTTTAGACTTGTATTCATATTTTTGGATTTATATGAGTTTTTGATTTCATGTATATGTTTATTTTGCCAAAACATTAAGATATACATGTATACCCCTTGAGTCATTTGCCTTTCATGCAAATCTATATATGGACTCAATTTGTGTTTAGGGATATGTATGTATACTTATTGTGTTGACAATTCATACATATACCTTGAATTGAAAATTGTTGTTATGAAATTTAGTCTTTCGTGATTTTCAAGTTTTTCATGTGTTCATGTTTAACTTCATGTATATGACCATCTTATCCAAACTATTGATATACATGAGTTATCCTTTTTGAGCCACGTGCCTTAATGCATATATTTTGTGGACTCTTTATGTTTTGGATATGTATGTATACTATAGTTTGTATTAGACATACATATGCCTTGAAGATTAGATAGTTTTGATGATTTCGTGTTTTAAGGAATAATTGAGCTTATTGCCTATTTTTCATGATTATGATCTTCACATATTATTTGTACACTCATATCTATTGCTCATGTTTTGTTTCTCATGAGTTATGCTTTATTGGTTAGAATGATGATTATCATGTGAATTTCAATTTTGTTTTATTCCTTGCTTGAAGGATTTCGTGCTAGTTAACAAATTTTTCCATTTAACTAGTTGTGATATTCTTCATTTGGTAGAGTTTTTCAACAAAACTAAATTTTCAAATCTATCTTGAAAACCCTACCTTTCCAGGGCGGTAGGATGGGAGATCATGTTCATGTATGCCCTAAATTGAAAATCTTTAAAACTTGAATTTGATTGGGTGGTAGATAATATGATGTATACACTTGAACTTATTGTTATGTCAATTGGTATCATTGAACTCTTTCAATTGGTATCATTTTGATCTTCTTGTATACTCATATATGTTTTGTATGTATGTATGCTTTAAATTCCAAGTATATCAATTTCTATTGTATCTATCTTTTCATACATATATATGTTTGTGTTTATGCTAGTGCTTGAGTTTCAATTTGTTTAAATTGATTACTTTTAAATTGTTATCAAGACTATGCATGACTTTAGTTTGTTTTTTCATAAGGGGGAGAAAATTTGATTTTGTATTTCAATTGGTATTTGTACTCCCACTCTTTATGATTAAAAGTTGTTATTTTGAACATATGATATCAACATACAATTTTTTTATATTTTTCAAAATGAAATATATTCTTACAATTGGTATCAAATTTGTGTTTAGACATTCAAAATTTGTTATGTTGTTTTAACTATTGGTAATTTGTTATGTTTAATTACAATTGGTATCTCAAAATGTTGTTTAAAGAAAATTTCAAAGTTTTTGATTTGTATTTCCTATATGCAAGGAGAGCTTAACATCTCTCTTACATATAGATTCATGTTGAGTATATTATAAATTGAGGAGCTTGACAACTCTTCTTTATGATATACGTGTGTAGGGGGAGCTTCACATCTCCTCTTATGCATTACATAATATGTGTTATGTGAATTGGGCTTGTCATCCCTTCTTCATGTAATGCATATGTGTAGGGAAGCTAACTTAGCGTCTTCCTCTTCATGAATGTATATAGCATATAACATATATTGATTCTTGTTTATTGATATCAGATGCTTCATTGACATATTTTTAATGATATCATGTTTGTAGTCACCCCTTATTGATTTTTTTTTTGTTTTAGACAAAAAGGGGGAGAACATTGTTTGCATTGTTTTGATTGACAAAAGGGGGAGAAAGATTTTTACCCCTCGTTTTATTTATGGTTTTGATTACCCCTTTGTTGATGATTGACAAAAAGGGGGAGAAAGATTTATGAAGTTTTATATGCATGCTTATGTTTATGCATATATTATGTTTTAATCTCAATTTAATCGTTTATAGAGTTTGCTTTGTAATTGGTATCTAGAGGTTATTTTGTTTTGAATATTCCATTTGATATCTAGAACCATTTATTGTTTATGCATATGCATGTTTCATGTTTAATACTAATTGCATACTTTATTGTTTATCCCTATGCATGAGTTAAGGGCGAGCTTCCTTGAAGCTTATCTTTAATCCATGCATATATAACTCCATGAGTTTTGTCATCATCAAAAAAGGGGAGATTGTTGGCCCAATGGCCTTCCACTCTAGTTTTGATGATGATCAACTCATGTAGTTATGTTACTAATATTCTTGTGTTTCTAAGTTTCAGATCATTAACAGGATATTAGTTGGTGATTAGCTTCAACAAGTGATTAGAAGCTATTCATGGTGATTCCAGGGCCAAAGCTTCAAGATCACACTTGTCCTAGCCCATGGATGGAGTTTGGACCGAGTCTACTTGAAGATGAAGATCGTCAAGAAGACTTAGGTATCTAGTTTAGATTATGAGTTTTAGATCCATTTGTAAAGCTTAGTATAGTTGATATGCTCAAGTGCACAAACACACACGTTTTATGTTTTGATATTTGGTTTCATGAATAGTTTGATCAAAACAAGTTTTCAAGATTTATATGTATAGTAGATGTTTTCTATTTATACATACATGCTTAACTTATAGACAAACTTATTTTGACTATCCTATTCATGTTTTGAAAAAATCTAGTATGATAAAATACAAGTTTTGTTTAGATAAAAATACAAGAGTTGGTTTTTGGTATTTCTATCATGCATATCCTTTAAAACCAAAACCTTGTTATATGCTAGATATCAAAAACATAGATATTTCATTATGATTTGTTAGTGGATCATATCCTACACACTATGCTTTAATAAGTTCAAAATATCTTGTTTTTGTATTTAGTGAAGTTATGGAAAACAAGTTTTAGAAAAACATATTTTAGAAAACAGTTTTTATTGTGATTAAAACTATTTAGTGGATTTACTGTGAATTTATGGGATTTTTTATTGAGTGAAAAGACCTATTTTCAAATCCCGTATCTGTGCAGTTCTGCACTGTGCCTGCCAGGCCAGTTCGGTCGACCCGACCGGTCGACCGCACCAAGTGGCCGGTCGACCGGGTCGGTCGACCGATGTGCACAGACTGGCACGCTGGCTACACATTGTAGTCGGTCGACCGGTACCGGTCGACCGGGAGATGAGAGTTCTGCTCTCAGGATGTTTCGGTCGACCGGGCCGGTCGACCGCTATGCCCAACGGTCACTTTTGACCGTTGGCGGTCGACCGGACCGGTCGACCGCAGTCTGTCAGGCTGCCACATCAGCCTAACGGCTAGTTTTTCCTAGGGGCTATATATACCCCATTTCTCCATTGTTTGGCCAAGATTTTTAGAGCTAAAAATTTCAGACTTTCTCTAGTGTTTAAAAGAGTTTTAAAAGGGTTTTAAGTCAAAAAGATTTCATCTTATTGTTTTTGGTTTTTTGGAAAATCAAAGAAAACTAGGTTTTGGGATTTTGATTTGATCTTTTATTTCTATCATATACAAGAGATTTCCCAAGTAGTTTTTCTTTGTTGCTTGTTTCCAAAACACTTAGTTTCCACACTTGAGCCATATCTTCTATCCTAAACTATTAGGATCTTGTTTTGTGGAAAAAGAGAAAAGAGAGTGTTTGAGGTTTTTTGTAAACCTCTAAGTTGTACACCCTTATTCTTGTTGTATCCCTCTCGGTAGAGGTGATCGGGTGATTGTGTTTGTGGTCCCTCTTAGGTAGAGGTGGAGTTTGTTGTGAGCCTCTTCGGTAGAGGTGTGTGGATTGGTTGTTGTTGGTTGTTGCCTCGGTGGAGGTTGTTGTATTGAGGAGGAGTTAGGTACTCCGTGTGTTTAAGAAATCCTCTTCGTAGAGGTTCCCTCGTGGGAGTGAGATAGTGGAAATCCTACACGGTGGTGTAGGCGGGGATGTAGAGCAAGGTGCTCGAACCTCGAAAAATCTTTGGGTTTGCGTTTTGATCCATTGTCTCTCTAACTCTCTCTCTTTACTTTGTGCAAAGCATCATTTCATACAAGCATCATACTTTCATAGCATTCATATATATATACATTGCTTGTGTTGCCTTGCATATTTCATATTGTAATTTATCCTTGATTGCTTGGCTTGATTGTGTGTGCACATATTTCTTATTGCTTGGATTGCTTGTGTGTGTGTGCCTAACTTGTACTCATCCAACAAGAGCTTCACATAGCGCCTCAACCCATTTCAAAGGGGAATCAAGAGGAGTTAGTCCAGAGCCTCGCAAGGGAATTCGGCTACACTTGTTGTATTGTATAAGAGTGTTGCAAGATTTGCATTAGCTTCCGCATTTAGCGCACTTAGTTTTGCATTTAGTTTCTTAGATTAGCACTTACACCTATTCACCCCCCCTCTAGGTGTTTTTTCAATTGGTATCAGAGCTAGTGCTCCTGATACTTAGGCTTAACATCCTAGGAGTGATCCATTTGCTTGCTAATCTCATTTGCATTTGTTTGATTGCACATTCATAGTTTACCATGGACTTCATGACCCCTCCTACTTTGACCCTTCCAACATTGATATTTGGAAGTATAGGATGTCCATGTACCTAAAAACCCTAGGTTTGCATGTCTTTCTTGCCGCCACCAAGAGATGTTATCTTGGTGATTGCAATCATATAGGGGCCAATGCACAAGCCCTAGAGGCCATTAGAAGCACTTTACCTAAAGAATTCTTACGTGTTTTCTAATCTTGATTCCGCTTTTGCAGTGTGGAACAAGTTGACAACAACCACCACACCTCCAGCTTCAAGTCCAAATCCAACAAGAAGAGGAATCTAGTGGAGAATCCGAACCACAACAATGCTACATGGTCCAAGGGAATGACTCCCTTGAGGTACAATCGGAAACTCAACTAGATAGTAATGATTGTGCTAGTTCTTCAAATGATTTTGTTGATCCCCATGCTTGAATGAAGAACTTTCCATTGTTTGTGAAAAATTGATAGAAAAATATAACTTGTTGAAAAAGAAGAGTCTAGGCATTAATAATGAAAATAAAAATTTGATTGCTAGACTTGATGTTGTTTGCAAGAAAAAGAGGAGATTGCTAATGAAGGGATTCATTAAAATCTCAACTTGGTCTTGCACTTAAAGAAAATGAGTTTTTGAAAAATAAAAATGATTGCCATGTTCTTTTGAAGAAAAATGAAAACTTGTCTTCAAAATTGATTTTGTTTTAAAAGAGAATGTTGATTTGAAAATAAGATTATTCTATTTCAAATGATTTAGATGTGTGTTTAAAGAAAAATATTGTTTTGCAAAATAAGATTGATGCACATGTTTGCCATGCTAGGGTAGTTCCATCTCCTAATGCATGTACCTCTTCTACTAGAATTAATGATGATATTGTTTGCTAAAGAAGAAGGTAATTGTTTGGGCTCCACTATGAGCCAATGTGCCTTGAACCACACTCGGTTGGAAACCTTGGTTCGAAAGAAACAAGTTCCATCCTTTATGCATGCACACCCTTCACGGCATACACATGCCTCACACGGACACCATCAACACAATGTATGCTCATGTGTACACATGTACACATTGGGCCGTAAGGGCCATCTTGCTAATTTTGTTATGATAGATTAAATGTTTCAAATTTAGCAAAGAAATTTGTTTGGGTTAGGGAAGGGACTACCCCCATGGACCCAACAAGATGTGGGTACCAAAGACCACCCCTCCTATTATTTTTGATGTAGTGTGGGCTCTCACATGACGTGAGAGTGATAGCACCTTGGAGTGGATGCGTTCCGGACTTCATGGAAATCAAATTGGATGCATCACTTTCAAGGAAGGTTGGTGGATGACCACCATGTTTTGGAGACAAGGAGGTTGCTTCTTCGTTTTTGGTAACAATTCTTTACTCCCATTTATTATGTTTACATGCTTTCCACTTCATTGTTTATAGCATGTTTGACAATTTATAGCATATTTTTATTGTCTATGGATTAGTATGTTCATTCCATGTTTATTAGATCCTTGACATACATATATAGTATTTGAGACACACATGCTTATATGAACCCATAATTAGTGTTCTCACTTTTGTTTGAGCTATAATGTACATCATGAATCTAATACATGTGAATTCACATAATAATCATGTTTTAGTTTTCCATGATGACTTTTATCATGATAATTTTTGTATTTGTTTTGATGCTTCTTGTTAAGATTACTTGTTTAGATGTTAGTTTTCATTAAGACTAGGAATTATACTTGTACATATAGTGGGCCACAAATAAATCTATATATGTTTGAGCTTGAATGCTTATTTGAACCCATTAGATGTGCTAGTATAGTCTAGTTTTGATGATCCATACATTTTAGACTTGTATTCATATTTTTGGATTTATATGAGTTTTGATTTCATGTATATGTTTATTTTGCCAAAACATTAAGATATACATGTATACCCCTTGAGTCATTTGCCTTTCATGCAAATCTCTATATATGGACTCAAATGTGTTTAGGGATATGTATGTATACTTATTGTGTTGACAATTCATACATATACCTTGATTGAAAATTGTTGTATGAAAATTTAGTCTTTCGTGATTTTCAAGTTTCATGTGTTCATGTTTAACTTCATGTATATGCCATCTTATCCAAACTATTGACTATACATGATTATCCTTTTTGAGCCACGTGCCTTAATGCATATATTTTGTGGACTCGTTATGTTTTGGATATGTATGTATACTATAGTTTGTATTAGACATACATATGCCTGAAGATTAGATAGTTTTGATGATTTCCATGTTTTAAGGATTATTGAGCTTATTGCCTATTTTTCATGATTATGATCTTCACATATTATTTGTACACTCATATCTATTGCTCATGTTTTGTTTCTCATGAGTTATGCTTTATTGGTTAGAATGATGATTATCATGTGAATTTCAATTTTGTTTTATTCCTTGCTTGAAGGATTTCGTGCTAGTTAACAAATTTTTCCATTTAACTAGTTGTGATTTCTTCATTTGGTAGAGTTTTCAAACAAAACTAAATTTTCAAATCTATCTTTGAAAACCCCTACCTTCCAAGGGCGGTAGGATGGGAGATCATGTTCATGTATGCCCTAATTGAAAATCTTTAAAACTTGAATTATGATTGGGTGGTAGATAATATGATGTATACACTTGAACTTATTGTTATGTCAATTGGTATCATTGAACTCTTTCAATTGGTATCATTTTGATCTTCTTGTATACTCATATATGTTTTGTATGTATGTATGCTTTAAATTCCAAGTATATCAATTTCTATTGGTATCTATCTTTCATACATATATATGTTTGTGTTTATGCTAGTGCTTGAGTTTCAATTTTGTGTTAAATTGATTACTTTTAAATTGTTATCAAGACTATGCATGTCTTTAGTTTGTTTTTCTAAAGGGGGAGAAAATTTGATTTTGTATTTCAATTGGTATTTGTACTCCCACTCTTTATGATTAAAAGTTGTTATTTTGAACATATGATATCAACATAAATTTTGTTTTTAAATTTTTTCAAAATGAAAATATTCTTACATTGGTATCAAAATTTGTGTTTAGACATTCAAATTTGTTATGTTGTTTTACTATTGGTAATTTGTTATGTTAATTACAATTGGTTATCTCAAAATGTTGTTTAAAGAAATATTCAAAGTTTTGATTTGTATTTCCTATATGCAAGGAGAGCTTAACATCTCTCTTACATATAGATTCATGTTGAGTATATTATAAATTGAGGGCTTGACAACTCTTCTTTATATGATATACGTGTGTAGGGGGAGCTTCACATCTCCTCTTATGCATTACATAATATTTGTTATGTGATTGGGGCTTGTCATCCCTTCTTCATGTAATGCATATGTGTAGGGAAGCTAACTTAGCGTCTTCCTCTTCATGAATGTATATAGCATATAACATATATTGATTCTTGTTTATTGATATCAAGATGCTTCATTGACATATTTTTAATTGATATCATGTTTGTAGTCACCCCTTATTGATTTTTTTTTGTTTTAGACAAAAAGGGGGAGAACATTGTTTGCATTGTTTTGATTGACAAAAGGGGGAGAAAGATTTTTTACCCCTCATTTTATTTATGTTTTTGATTACCCCTTTGTTGATGATTGACAAAAGGGGGAGAAAGATTTATGAAGTTTTATATGCATGCTTATGTTTTATGCATATATTATGTTTTAAATCTCAAGTTTAATCGTTTTTATAGAGTTTGCTTTGTAATTGGTATCTAGAGTTATTTTTGTTTTGAATATTCCATTTGATATCTAGAACCATTTATTGTTTATGCATATGCATGTTTCATGTTTAATACTATTTGCATACATTTATTGTTTTATCCCTATGCATGAGTTAAGGGGAGCTTCCTTGAAGCTTATCTTTAATCCATGCATATATAACTCCATGAGTTTTGTCATCATCAAAAAGGGGGAGATTGTTGGCCCAATGGCCTTCCACTCTAGTTTTGATGATGATCAACTCATGTAGTTATGTTTACTAATATTCTTGTGTTTCTAAGTTTCAGATCATTAACAGGATATTAGTTGGTGATTAGCTTCAACAAGGAGTTTTAGAAGCTATTCATGGTGATTCCAGGCCCAAGCTTCAAGTTCACCTTTGTCTAGCCCATGGATGGAGTTTTGGACCGAGTCTACTTGAAGATGAAGATCGTCAAGAAGACTTAGGTATCTAGTTTAGATTATGAGTTTTAGATCCATTTGTAAAGCTTAGTATATTTGATATGCTCAAGTGCACAACACACACGTTTTATGTTTTGATATTTGGTTTCATGAATAGTTTTGATCAAAACAAGTTTTCAAGATTTATATGTATAGTAGATGTTTTCTATTTATACATACATGCTTAACTTATAGACAAACTTATTTTGACTATCCTATTCATGTTTTGAAAAATCTAGTTGATAAAATACAAGTTTTGTTTATGATAAAAATACAAGAGTTGTTTTTGGTATTTCTATCATGCATATCCTTTAAACCAAAACCTTGTTATATGCTAGATATCAAAAACATAGATATTTCATTATGATTGTGTAGTGGATCATATCCATACACACTATGCTTTAATAAGTTCAAAATATCTTGTTTTTGTATTTAGTGAAGTTATGGAAAAACAAGTTTTAGAAAAACATATTTTTAGAAAAACAGTTTTTATTGTGATTAAAACTATTTAGTGGATTTTACTGTGAATTTATGGATTTTATTGAGTGAAAAGACCTATTTTCAATCCCGTATCTGTGCAGTTCTGCACTGTGCCTGCCAGGCCAGTTCGGTCGACCGGACCGGTCGACCGCACCAAGTGGCCGGTCGACCGGGTCGGTCGACCGATGTGCACAGACGTGCACGCTGGCTACACATTGTAGTCGGTCGACCGGACCGGTCGACCGAGATGAGAGTTCTGCTCTCAGGATGTTTCGGTCGACCGGGCCGGTCGACCGCTAGTGCCCAACGGTCACATTTTTGACCGTTGGCGGTCGACCGGACCGGTCGACCGGCATCTGTCAGGCTGCCACATCAGCCTAACGGCTAGTTTTTCCTAGGGGCTATATATACCCCATTTCTCCATTGTTTTTGGCCAAGATTTTTAGAGCTAAAAATTCAGACTTTCTCTAGTGTTTAAAAGAGTTTTAAAAGGTTTTTAAGTCAAAAAGATTTCATCTTATTTGTTTTGGTTTTTGGAAAATCAAAGAAAACTAGGTTTTGGGATTTTGATTTGATCTTTTATTTCTATCATATACAGAGATTTCCCAGTAGTTTTTCTTTGTTGCTTGTTTCCAAAACCACTTAGTTTCCACACTTGAGCCATATCTTCTATCCTAAACTATTAGGATCTTGTTTTGTGGAAAAAGAAAAGAGAGTGTTTGAGGTTGTTGTTGTAAACCTCTAAGTTGTACACCCTATTCTTGTTGTATCCCTCTTCGTAGAGGTGATCGGGTGATTTGTGTTTGTGGATCCCTCTTAGGTAGAGTGGAGTTTGGTTGTGAGCCTCTTCGGTAGAGGTGTGTGGATTGGTTTTTGTTGGTTGTGGCCCTCGGTGAGGTTGTTGTATTGAAGAGGAGTTAGGTACTCCTTGTGTTTAAGAAATACTCTCTTCGGTAGAGGTTCCCTCGGTGGGAGTTGAGATAGGGGAAATCCTACACGGTGGTGTAGGCGGGGATGTAGAGCAAGGTGCTCGAACCTCGAAACAAATCTTGGTGTTTGCGTTTTGATCCATTGTCTCTCTAACTCTCTCCTTTACATTTGTGCAAAGCATCATTTCATACAAGCATCATACTTTCATAGCATTCATATTATATACATTTCTGTGTTGCCTTGCATATTTCATATTGTAATTTATCCTTGATTGCTTGGCTTGATTGTGTGTGCACATATTTCTTATTGCTTGGATTGCTTGTGTGTGTGTGCCTAACTTGTACTCATCCAACAAGAGCTTCACATAGCGCCTCAACCCATTTCAAGGGGAATCAAGAGGAGTTAGTCCAGAGCCTCGCAAGGGAATTCGGCTACACTTGTTGGATTGTATTAAGAGTGTTGCAAGATTTGCATAGCTTCCGCATTTAGCGCACTTAGTTTGCATTTAGTTTCTTAGATTAGCACTTACACCTATTCACCCCCCTCTAGGTGTTTTTTTCAATTGGTATCAGAGCTAGTGCTCCTGATACTTAGGCTTAACATCCTAGGAGTGATCCATTTGCTTGCTAATCTCATTTGCATTTGTTTGATTGCACATTCATATTTTTTACCATGGACTTCATGACCCCTCCTAGCTTTGACCCTTCCAACATTGATATTTGGAAGTATAGGATGTCCATGTACCTAAAACCCTAGGTTTGCATGTCTTTCTTGCCGCCACCAAGAGATGTTATCTTGGTGATTGCAATCATATAGGGGCCAATGCACAAGCCCTAGAGGCCATTAGAAGCACTTTACCTAAAGAATATCTTTTACGTGTTTCTATCTTGATTCCGCTTTTGCAGTGTGGAACAAGTTGACAACAACCACCAACACCTCCAAGCTTCAAGTCCAAATCCAACAAGAAGAGGAATCTAGTGGAAATCCGAACCACAACAATGCTACATGGTCCAGGGAATGACTCCCTTGAGGTACAATCGGAAACTCAACTAGATAGTAATGATTGTGCTAGTTCTTCAAATGATTTTGTTGATCCCCATGCTTTGAATGAAGAACTTTCCATTGTTTGTGAAAAATTGATAGAAAAATATAACTTGTTGAAAAAGAAGAGTCTAGGCATTAATAATGAAAATAAAAATTTGATTGCTAGACTTGATGTTGTTTTGCAAGAAAAAGAGGAGATTGCTAATGAAAGGGATTCATTAAAATCTCAACTTGGTCTTGCACTTAAAGAAAATGAGTTTTTGAAAAATAAAAATGATTGCCATGTTCTTTTGAAGAAAAATGAAAACTTGTCTTCAAAAATTGATTTTGTTTTAAAAGAGAATGTTGATTTGAAAAATAAGATTATTTCTATTTCAAATGATTAGATGTGTGTTTAAAGAAAAATATTTTTTGCAAAATAAGATTGATGCCATGTTTGCCATGCTAGGGTAGTTCCATCTCCTAAATGCATGTACCTCTTCACTAGAATTAATGTGATATTTGTTGCTAAAGAAGAAGGTAGATTGTTTGGGCTCCACTATGAGCCAATGTGCCTTGAACCACACTCGGTTGGAAACTTGGTTCGAAAGAAACAAGTTCCATCCTTTATGCATGCACACCCTTCACGGCATACACATGCTCCACACGGACACCATCAACACATGTATGCTCATGTGTACACATGTACACATTGTGGCCGAAAGGCCATCTTGCTAAATTTTGTTATGATAGATTAAATGTTTCAAATTTAGCAAAGAAATTTGTTTGGGTTAGGAAGGGACTAACCCCCATGGACCCAACAAGATGTGGGTACCAAAGACCACCCCTCCTATTATTTTTGATGTAGGTGTGGGCTCTCACATGACGTGAGAGTGATAGCACCTTGGAGTGGATGCGTTCCGGACTTCATGAAATCAAATTGGATGCATCACTTTCAAGGGAAGTTGGTGGAGATGACCACCTGTTTTGGAGACAAGGAGAGTTGCTTCTTCGTTTTTGGTAACAATTCTTTACTCCCATTTATTATTTTACATGCTTTCCACTTCATTGTTTTATAGCATGTTTTGACAATTTATAGCATATTTTTATTGTCTATGGATTAGTATGTTCATTCCATGTTTATTAGATCCTTGACATACATATATAGTATTTGAGACACACATGCTTATATGAACCCATAATTAGTGTTCTCACTTTTGTTTGAGCTATAATGTACATCATGAATCTAATACATGTGATTCACATAATAATCATGTTTTAGTTTTCCATGATGACTTTTTCATGATAATTTTTGTATTTGTTTTGATGCTTCTTGTTAAGATTACTTGTTTAGATGTTAGTTTTCATTAAGACTAGGATTATACTTGTACATATAGTGGGCCACAAATAAATCTATATATGTTTGAGCTTGAATGCTTATTTGAACCCATTAGATGTGCTAGTATAGTCTAGTTTTGATGATCCATACATTTTTAGACTTGTATTCATATTTTTGGATTTATATGAGTTTTGATTTCATGTATATGTTTATTTTGCCAAACATTAAGATATACATGTATACCCCTTGAGTCATTTGCCTTTCATGCAAATCTATATATATGGACTCAAATTGTGTTTAGGGATATGTATGTATACTTATTGTGTTGACAATTCATACATATACCTTGAATTGAAATTGTTGTTATGAAAATTTAGTCTTTCGTGATTTTCAAGTTTTCATGTGTTCATGTTTAACTTCATGTATATGACCATCTTATCCAAACTATTGACTATACATGATATCCTTTTGAGCCACGTGCCTTAATGCATATATTTTGTGGACTCGTTATGTTTTGGATATGTATGTATACTATATTTGTATTAGACATACATATGCCTGAAGATTATATAGTTTTGATGATTTTCGTGTTTTAAAGGAATAATTGAGCTTATTGCCTATTTTTTCATGATTATGATCTTCACATATTATTTGTACACTCATATCTATTGCTCATGTTTTGTTTCTCATGAGTTATGCTTTATTGGTTAGAATGATGATTATCATGTGAATTTCAATTTTGTTTTATTCCTTGCTTGAAGGATTTCGTGCTAGTTAACAAATTTTCCATTTAACTAGTTGCGTATTCTTCATTTGGTAGAGTTTTTCAAACAAAACTAAATTTTCAAATCTATCTTTGAAAACCCCTACCTTTCAAGGGCGGTAGGATGGGAATCATGTTCATGTATGCCCTAAATTGAAAATCTTTAAACTTAATTATGATTGGGTGGTAGATAATATGATGTATACACTTGAACTTATTGTTATGTCAATTGGTATCATTGAACTCTTTCAATTGGTATCATTTGATCTTCTTGTATACTCATATATGTGTTTGTATGTATGTATGCTTTAAATTCCAAGTATATCAATTTCTATTGGTATCTATCTTTCATACATATATATGTTTGTGTTTATGCTAGTGCTTGAGTTTCAATTTTGTTTAAATTGATTACTTTTAAATTGTTATCAAGACTATGCATGTCTTTAGTTTGTTTTTCATAAAGGGGGAGAAAATTGATTTTGTATTTCAATTGGTATTTGTACTCCCACTCTTTATGATTAAAAGTTGTTTATTTTTGAACATATGATATCAACATAAAAATTTGTTTTAGATTTTTTTCAAAATGAAATATATTCTTACAATTGGTATCAAATTTGTGTTTAGACATTCAAAATTTGTTATGTTGTTTTACTATTGGTAATTTGTTATGTTTAATTACATTGGTATCTCAAAATGTTGTTTTAAAGAAATATTCAAAGTTTTGATTTGTATTTCCTATATGCAAGGAGAGCTTAACATCTCTCTTACATATAGATTCATGTTGAGTATATTATAAATTGAGGAGCTTGACAACTCTTCTTTATATGATATACGTGTGTAGGGGGAGCTTCACATCTCCTCTTATGCATTACATAATATGTTATGTGAATTGGGGCTTGTCATCCCTTCTTCATGTAATGCATATGTGTAGGGAAGCTAACTTAGCGTCTTCCTCTTCATGAATGTATATAGCATATACACATATTGATTCTTGTTTATTGATATCAAGATGCTTCATTGACATATTTTTAATTGATATCATGTTTGTAGTCACCCCTTATTGATTTTTTTTTTGTTTTAGACAAAAAGGGGGAGAACATTGTTTTGCATTGTTTTGATTGACAAAAAGGGGAGAAAGATTTTTACCCCTCATTTTATTTATGGTTTTGATTACCCCTTTGTTGATGATTGACAAAAAGGGGGAGAAAGATTTATGAAGTTTTATATGCATGCTTATGTTTTATGCATATATTATGTTTTAATCTCAAGTTTAATCGTTTTTATAGAGTTTGCTTTGTAATTGGTATCTAGAGGTTATTTTGTTTTGAATATTCCATTTGATATCTAGAACCATTTATTGTTTATGCATATGCATGTTTCATGTTTAATACTAATTGCATACATTTATTGTTTATCCTATGCATGAGTTAAGGGGAGCTTCCTTGAAGCTTATCTTTAATCCATGCATATATAACTCCATGAGTTTTGTCATCATCAAAAAGGGGGAGATTGTTGGCCCAATGGCCTTCCACTCTAGTTTTGATGATGATCAACTCATGTAGTTATGTTTACTAATATTCTTGTGTTTCTAAGTTTCAGATCATTAACAGGATATTAGTTGGTGATTAGCTTCAACAAGAGTTTAGAAGCTATTCATGGTGATTCCGGGAAAGCTTAAAGCTTCAAGTTCACACTTTGTCTAGCCCATGGATGGAGTTTTGGACCGAGTCTACTTGAAGATGAAGATCGTCAAGAAGACTTAGGTATCTAGTTTAGATTATGAGTTTTAGATCCATTTGTAAAGCTTAGTATAGTTGATATGCTCAAGTGCACAAACACACACGTTTTATGTTTTGATATTTGGTTTCATGAATAGTTTGATCAAAACAAGTTTTCAAGATTTATATGTATAGTAGATGTTTTCTATTTATACATACATGCTTAACTTATAGACAAACTTATTTTGACTATCCTATTCATGTTTTGAAAAATCTAGTATGATAAAATACAAGTTTTGTTTATGATAAAATACAAGAGTTGGTTTTTTGGTATTTCTATCATGCATCCTTTAAACCAAAACCTTGTTATATGCTAGATATCAAAAAAATAGATATTTCTTATGATTGTGTAGTGGATCATATCCATACACACTATGCTTTAATAAGTTCAAAATATCTTGTTTTTGTATTTAGTGAAGTTATGGAAAAAAAAGTTTTAGAAAAACATATTTTTAGAAAAACAGTTTTTATTGTGATTAAAACTATTTAGTGGATTTACTGTGAATTTATGGGATTTTTATTGAGTGAAAACCTATTTTCAAATCCCGTATCTGTGCAGTTCTGCACTGTGCCTGCCAGGCCAGTTCGGTCGACCGGACCGGTCGACCGCACCAAGTGGCCGGTCGACCGGGTCGTCGACCCCCGATGTGCACAGACGTGCACGCTGGCTACACATTGTAGTCGGTCGACCGGCCGGTCGACCGAGATGAGAGTTCTGCTCTCAGGATGTTTCGGTCGACCGGGCCGGTCGACCGCTATTGCCCAACGGTCACATTTTTGACCGTGGCGGTCGACCGGACCGGTCGACCGCAGTCTGTCAGGCTGCCACATCAGCCTAACGGCTAGTTTTTTCCTAGGGCTATATATACCCCTTTCTCCATTGTTTTGGCCAAGATTTTTAGAGCTAAAATTTCAGACTTTCTCTAGTGTTTAAAAGAGTTTTTAAAAGGTTTTAAGTCAAAAAGATTTCATCTTATTTGTTTTGGGTTTTTGGAAAATCAAAGAAAACTAGGTTTTGGATTTTGATTTGATCTTTTATTTCTATCATATACAAGAGATTTCCCAAGTAGTTTTTCTTTGTTGCTTGTTTCCAAAACCACTTAGTTTCCACACTTGAGCCATATCTTCTATCCTAAACTATTAGGATCTTGTTTTGTGGAAAAAGAGAAAAGAGAGTGTTTGAGGTTGTTGTTGTAAACCTCTAAGTTGTACACCCTTATTCTTGTTGTATCCCTCTTCGGTAGAGGTGATCGGGTGATTGGTTGTGGATCCCTCTTAGGTAGAGGTGGAGTTTGGTTGTGAGCCTCTTCGTAGAGTGTGTGGATTGTTGTTCGTTGGTTGTTGGCCTCGGTGGAGGTTGTTGTATGAAGAGGAGTTAGGTACTCCTTGTGTTGTAAGAAATCCTCTTCGTAGAGGTTCCCTCGGTGGGAGTTGAGATAGTGGAAATCCTACACGGTGGTGTAGGCGGGGATGTAGAGCAAGGTGCTCGAACCTCGAAACAAATCTTGTGTTTGCGTTTGATCCATTGTCTCTCTAACTCTCTCTCTTTACATTTGTGCAAAGCATCATTTCATACAAGCATCATACTTTCATAGCATTCATATTATATACATTGCTTGTGTTGCCTTGCATATTTCATATTGTAATTTATCCTTGATTGCTTGGCTTGATTGTGTGTGCACATATTTCTTATTGCTTGGATTGCTTGTGTGTGTGTGCCTAACTTGTACTCATCCAACAAGAGCTTCACATAGCGCCTCAACCCATTTCAAGGGGAATCAAGAGGAGTTAGTCCAGAGCCTCGCAAGGGGAATTCGGCTACACTTGTTGGATTGTATTAAGAGTGTTGCAAGATTTGCACTAGCTTCCGCATTTAGCGCACTTAGTTTGCATTTAGTTTCTTAGATTAGCACTTACACCTATTCACCCCCCCTCTAGGTGTTTTTCAATTGGTATCAGAGCTAGTGCTCCTGATACTTAGGCTTAACATCCTAGGAGTGATCCATTTGCTTGCTAATCTCATTTGCATTTGTTTGATGCACATTCATAGTTTACCATGGACTTCATGACCCCTCCTAACTTTGACCCTTCCAACATTGATATTTGGAAGTATAGGATGTCCATGTACCTAAAAACCCTAGGTTTGCATGTCTTTCTTGCCGCCACCAAGAGATGTTATCTTGGTGATTGCAATCATATAGGGGCCAATGCACAAGCCCTAGAGGCCATTAGAAGCACTTTACCTAAAGAATATCTTTTACGTGTTTCTAATCTTGATTCCGCTTTTGCAGTGTGGAACAAGTTGACAACAACCACCAACACCTCCAAGCTTCAAGTCCAAATCCAACAAGAAGAGGAATCTAGTGGAGAATCCGAACCACAACAATGCTACATGGTCCAAGGGAATGACTCCCTTGAGGTACAATCGGAAACTCAACTAGATAGTAATGATTGTGCTAGTTCTTCAAATGATTTGTTGATCCCCATGCTTTGAATGAAGAACTTTCCATTGTTTGTGAAAAATTGATAGAAAAATATAACTTGTTGAAAAAGAAGAGTCTAGGCATTAATAATGAAAATAAAAATTTGATTGCTAGACTTGATGTTGTTTTGCAAGAAAAAGAGGAGATTGCTAATGAAAGGGATTCATTAAAATCTCAACTTGGTCTTGCACTTAAAGAAAATGAGTTTTTGAAAAATAAAAATGATTGCCATGTTCTTTTGAAGAAAAATGAAAACTTGTCTTCAAAATTGATTTTGTTTTAAAAGAGAATGTTGATTTGAAAAATAAGATTATTTCTATTTCAAATGATTTAGATGTGTGTTTAAAGAAAAATATTGTTTTGCAAAATAAGATTGATGCACATGTTTGCCATGCTAGGGTAGTTCCATCTCCTAATGCATGTACCTCTTCTACTAGAATTAATGATGATATTTGTTTGCTAAAGAAGAAGGTAGATTGTTTGGGCTCCACTATGAGCCAATGTGCCTTGAACCACACTCGGTTGGAAACCTTGGTTCGAAAGAAACAAGTTCCATCCTTTATGCATGCACACCCTTCACGGCATACACATGCTCCACACGGACACCATCAACACATGTATGCTCATGTGTACACATGTACACATTGTGGCCGAAAAGGCCATCTTGCTAAATTTTGTTATGATAGATTAAATGTTTCAAATTTAGCAAAGAAATTTGTTTGGGTTAGGGAAGGGACTAACCCCCATGGACCCACAAGATGTGGGTACCAAAGACCACCCCTCCTATTATTTTTGATGTAGGTGTGGGCTCTCACATGACGTGAGAGTGATAGCACCTTGGAGTGGATGCGTTCCGGACTTCATGGAAATCAAATTGGATGCATCACTTTCAAGGGAAGGTTGGTGGAGATGACCACCATGTTTTGGAGACAAGGAGAGTTGCTTCTTCGTTTTGGTAACAATTCTTTACTCCCATTTATTATGTTTACATGCTTTCCACTTCATTGTTTATAGCATGTTTTGACAATTTATAGCATATTTTTTATTGTCTATGGATTAGTATGTTCATTCCATGTTTATTAGATCCTTGACATACATATATAGTATTGAGACACACATGCTTATATGAACCCATAATTAGTGTTCTCACTTTTGTTTGAGCTATAATGTACATCATGAATCTAATACATGTGAATTCACATAATAATCATGTTTTAGTTTTCCATGATGACTTTTATCATGATAATTTTTGTATTTGTTTTGATGCTTCTTGTTAAGATTACTTGTTTAGATGTTAGTTTTCATTAAGACTAGGAATTATACTTGTACATATAGTGGGCCACAAATAAATCTATATATGTTTGAGCTTGAATGCTTATTTGAACCCATTAGATGTGCTAGTATAGTCTAGTTTTGATGATCCATACATTTTAGACTTGTATTCATATTTTTGGATTTATATGAGTTTTGATTTCATGTATATGTTTATTTTGCCAAAACATTAAGATATACATGTATACCCCTTGAGTCATTTGCCTTTCATGCAAATCTATATATATGGACTCAAATTGTGTTTAGGGATATGTATGTATACTTATTGTGTTGACAATTCATACATATACCTTGATTGAAAATTGTTGTTATGAAAATTTAGTCTTTTCGTGATTCAAGTTTTCATGTGTTCATGTTTAACTTCATGTATATGACCATCTTATCCAAACTATTGACTATACATGAGTATCCTTTTTGAGCCACGTGCCTTAATGCATATATTTTGTGGACTCGTTATGTTTTGGATATGTATGTATACTATAGTTTGTATTAGACATACATATGCCTTGAAGATTAGATAGTTTTGATGATTTCGTGTTTTAAGGAATAATTGAGCTTATTGCTATTTTTCATGATTATGATCTTCACATATTATTTGTACACTCATATCTATTGCTCATGTTTTGTTTCTCATGAGTTATGCTTTATTGGTTAGAATGATGATTATCATGTGAATTTCAATTTTGTTTTATTCCTTGCTTGAAGGATTTCGTGCTAGTTAACAAATTTTTCCATTTAACTAGTTGCGATATTCTTCATTTGGTAGAGTTTTCAAACAAAACTAAATTTTCAAATCTATCTTTGAAAACCCCTACCTTTCAAGGGCGGTAGGATGGGAGATCATGTTCATGTATGCCCTAAATTGAAAATCTTTAAACTTAAATTATGATTGGGTGGTAGATAATATGATGTATACACTTGAACTTATTGTTATGTCAATTGGTATCATTGAACTCTTTCAATTGGTATCATTTTGATCTTCTTGTATACTCATATATGTTTTGTATGTATGTATGCTTTAAATTCCAAGTATATCAATTTCTATTGGTATCTATCTTTCATACATATATATGTTTGTGTTTATGCTAGTGCTTGAGTTTCAATTTTGTTTAAATTGATTACTTTTAAATTGTTATCAAGACTATGCATGTCTTTAGTTTGTTTTTCATAAAGGGGGAGAAAATTTGATTTTGTATTTCAATTGGTATTTGTACTCCCACTCTTTATGATTAAAAGTTGTTATTTTGAACATATGATATCAACATAAAATTTGTTTATATTTTTTCAAAATGAAATATATTCTTACAATTGGTATCAAAATTTGTGTTTAGACATTCAAAATTTGTTATGTTGTTTTACTATTGGTAATTTGTTATGTTTAATTACAATTGGTATCTCAAAATGTTGTTTAAAGAAAATATTCAAAGTTTTGATTTGTATTTCCTATATGCAAGGAGAGCTTAACATCTCTCTTACATATAGATTCATGTTGAGTATATTATAAATTGAGGAGCTTGACAACTCTTCTTTATATGATATACGTGTGTAGGGGGAGCTTCACATCTCCTCTTATGCATTACATAATATGTGTTATGTGAATTGGGGCTTGTCATCCCTTCTTCATGTAATGCATATGTGTAGGGAAGCTAACTTAGCGTCTTCCTCTTCATGAATGTATATAGCATATAACATATATTGATTCTTGTTTATTGATATCAAGATGCTTCATTGACATATTTTTAATTGATATCATGTTTGTAGTCACCCCTTATTGATTTTTTTTTGTTTTAGACAAAAAGGGGGAGAACATTGTTTGCATTGTTTTGATTGACAAAAAGGGGGAGAAAGATTTTTACCCCTCATTTTATTTATGGTTTTGATTACCCCTTTGTTGATGATTGACAAAAAGGGGGAGAAAGATTTATGAAGTTTTATATGCATGCTTATGTTTATGCATATATTATGTTTTAATCTCAAGTTTAATCGTTTTATAGAGTTTGCTTTGTAATTGGTATCTAGAGGTTATTTTGTTTTGAATATTCCATTTGATATCTAGAACCATTTATTGTTTATGCATATGCATGTTTCATGTTTAATACTAATTGCATACATTTATTGTTTATCCCTATGCATGAGTTAAGGGCGAGCTTCCTTGAAGCTTATCTTTAATCCATGCATATATAACTCCATGAGTTTTGTCATCATCAAAAAGGGGGAGATTGTTGGCCCAATGGCCTTCCACTCTAGTTTTGATGATGATCAACTCATGTAGTTATGTTTACTAATATTCTTGTGTTTCTAAGTTTCAGATCATTAACAGGATATTAGTTGGTGATTAGCTTCAACAAGGAGTTTAGAAGCTATTCATGGTGATTCCAGGGCCAAAGCTTCAAGTTCACACTTTGTCTAGCCCATGGATGGAGTTTTGGACCGAGTCTACTTGAAGATGAAGATCGTCAAGAAGACTTAGGTATCTAGTTTAGATTATGAGTTTTAGATCCATTTGTAAAGCTTAGTATAGTTGATATGCTCAAGTGCACAAACACACACGTTTTATGTTTTGATATTTGGTTTCCATGAATAGTTTGATCAAAACAAGTTTTCAAGATTTATATGTATAGTAGATGTTTTCTATTTATACATACATGCTTAACTTATAGACAAACTTATTTTGACTATCCTATTCATGTTTTGAAAAAATCTAGTATGATAAAATACAAGTTTTGTTTATGATAAAAATACAAGAGTTGGTTTTTGGTATTTCTATCATGCATATCCTTTAAACCAAAACCTTGTTATATGCTAGATATCAAAAACATAGATATTTCATTATGATTGTGTAGTGGATCATATCCATACACACTATGCTTTAATAAGTTCAAAATATCTTGTTTTTGTATTTAGTGAAGTTATGGAAAAACAAGTTTTAGAAAAACATATTTTTAGAAAAACAGTTTTTATTGTGATTAAAACTATTTAGTGGATTTACTGTGAATTTATGGGATTTTTATTGAGTGAAAAGACCTATTTTCAAATCCCGTATCTGTGCAGTTCTGCACTGTGCCTGCCAGGCCAGTTCGGTCGACCGGACCGGTCGACCGCACCAAGTGGCCGGTCGACCGGGTCGGTCGACCGATGTGCACAGACGTGCACGCTGGCTACACATTGTAGTCGGTCGACCGGACCGGTCGACCGAGATGAGAGTTCTGCTCTCAGGATGTTTCGGTCGACCGGGCCGGTCGACCGCTATTGCCCAACGGTCACATTTTTGACCGTTGGCGGTCGACCGGACCGGTCGACCGGCAGTCTGTCAGGCTGCCACATCAGCCTAACGGCTAGTTTTTCCTAGGGGCTATATATACCCCATTTCTCCATTGTTTTGGCCAAGATTTTTAGAGCTAAAAATTTCAGACTTTCTCTAGTGTTTAAAAGAGTTTTTAAAAGGGTTTTTAAGTCAAAAAGATTTCATCTTATTTGTTTTTGGGTTTTTGGAAAATCAAAGAAAACTAGGTTTTGGGATTTTGATTTGATCTTTTATTTCTATCATATACAAGAGATTTCCCAAGTAGTTTTTCTTTGTTGCTTGTTTCCAAAACACTTAGTTTCCACACTTGAGCCATATCTTCTATCCTAAACTATTAGGATCTTGTTTTGTGGAAAAGAGAAAAGAGAGTGTTTGAGGTTGTTGTTGTAAACCTCTAAGTTGTACACCCTTATTCTTGTTGTATCCCTCTTCGGTAGAGGTGATCGGGTGATTGTGTTGTGGATCCCTCTTAGGTAGAGGTGGAGTTTGGTTGTGAGCCTCTTCGGTAGAGGTGTGTGGATTGGTTGTTGTTGGTTGTTGGCCTCGGTGGAGGTTGTTGTATTGAGAGAGGAGTTAGGTACTCCTTGTGTTGTAAGAAATCCTCTTCGGTAGAGGTTCCCTCGGTGGGAGTTGAGATAGTGGAAATCCTACACGGTGGTGTAGGCGGGATGTAGAGCAAGGTGCTCGAACCTCGAAACAAATCTTGGTGTTTGCGTTTTGATCCATTGTCTCTCTAACTCTCTCTCTTTACATTTGTGCAAAGCATCATTTCATACAAGCATCATACTTTCATAGCATTCATATTATATACATTGCTTGTGTTGCCTTGCATATTTCATATTGTAATTTATCCTTGATTGCTTGGCTTGATTGTGTGTGCACATATTTCTTATTGCTTGGATTGCTTGTGTGTGTGTGCCTAACTTGTACTCATCCAACAAGAGCTTCACATAGCGCCTCAACCCATTTCAAGGGGAATCAAGAGGAGTTAGTCCAGAGCCTCGCAAGGGGAATTCGGCTACACTTGTTGGATTGTATTAAGAGTGTTGCAAGATTTGCACTAGCTTCCGCATTTAGCGCACTTAGTTTGCATTTAGTTTCTTAGATTAGCACTTACACCTATTCACCCCCCCTCTAGGTGTTTTTTCAATTGGTATCAGAGCTAGTGCTCCTGATACTTAGGCTTAACATCCTAGGAGTGATCCATTTGCTTGCTAATCTCATTTGCATTTGTTTGATTGCACATTCATAGTTTACCATGGACTTCATGACCCCTCCTAACTTTGACCCTTCCAACATTGATATTTGGAAGTATAGGATGTCCATGTACCTAAAAACCCTAGGTTTGCATGTCTTTCTTGCCGCCACCAAGAGATGTTATCTTGGTGATTGCAATCATATAGGGGCCAATGCACAAGCCCTAGAGGCCATTAGAAGCACTTTACCTAAAGAATATCTTTTACGTGTTTCTAATCTTGATTCCGCTTTTGCAGTGTGGAACAAGTTGACAACAACCACCACACCTCCAAGCTTCAAGTCCAAATCCAACAAGAAGAGGAATCTAGTGGAGAATCCGAACCACAACAATGCTACATGGTCCAAGGGAATGACTCCCTTGAGGTACAATCGGAAACTCAACTAGATAGTAATGATTGTGCTAGTTCTTCAAATGATTTTGTTGATCCCCATGCTTTGAATGAAGAACTTTCCATTGTTTGTGAAAAATTGATAGAAAAATATAACTTGTTGAAAAAGAAGAGTCTAGGCATTAATAATGAAAATAAAAATTGATTGCTAGACTTGATGTTGTTTTGCAAGAAAAAGAGGAGATTGCTAATGAAAGGGATTCATTAAAATCTCAACTTGGTCTTGCACTTAAAGAAAATGAGTTTTTGAAAAATAAAAATGATTGCCATGTTCTTTTGAAGAAAAATGAAAACTTGTCTTCAAAAATTGATTTTGTTTTAAAAGAGAATGTTGATTTGAAAAATAAGATTATTTCTATTTCAAATGATTTAGATGTGTGTTTAAAGAAAAATATTGTTTTGCAAAATAAGATTGATGCACATGTTTGCCATGCTAGGGTAGTTCCATCTCCTAATGCATGTACCTCTTCTACTAAATTAATGATGATATTTGTTTGCTAAAGAAGAAGGTAGATTGTTTGGGCTCCACTATGAGCCAATGTGCCTTGAACCACACTCGGTTGGAAACCTTGGTTCGAAAGAAACAAGTTCCATCCTTTATGCATGCACACCCTTCACGGCATACACATGCTCCACACGGACACCATCAACACATGTATGCTCATGTGTACACATGTACACATTGTGGCCGAAAAGGCCATCTTGCTAAATTTTGTTATGATAGATTAAATGTTTCAAATTTAGCAAAGAAATTTGTTTGGGTTAGGGAAGGGACTAACCCCCATGGACCCAACAAGATGTGGGTACCAAAGACCACCCCTCCTATTATTTTTGATGTAGGTGTGGGCTCTCACATGACGTGAGAGTGATAGCACCTTGGAGTGGATGCGTTCCGGACTTCATGGAAATCAAATTGGATGCATCACTTTCAAGGGAAGGTTGGTGGAGATGACCACCATGTTTTGGAGACAAGGAGAGTTGCTTCTTCGTTTTTGGTAACAATTCTTTACTCCCATTTATTATGTTTACATGCTTTCCACTTCATTGTTTATAGCATGTTTGACAATTTATAGCATATTTTTATTGTCTATGGATTAGTATGTTCATTCCATGTTTATTAGATCCTTGACATACATATATAGTATTTGAGACACACATGCTTATATGAACCCATAATTAGTGTTCTCACTTTGTTTGAGCTATAATGTACATCATGAATCTAATACATGTGAATTCACATAATAATCATGTTTTAGTTTTCCATGATGACTTTTATCATGATAATTTTTGTATTTGTTTTGATGCTTCTTGTTAAGATTACTTGTTTAGATGTTAGTTTTCATTAAGACTAGGAATTATACTTGTACATATAGTGGGCCACAAATAAATCTATATATGTTTGAGCTTGAATGCTTATTTGAACCCATTAGATGTGCTAGTATAGTCTAGTTTTGATGATCCATACATTTTAGACTTGTATTCATATTTTTGGATTTATATGAGTTTTGATTTCATGTATATGTTTATTTTGCCAAAACATTAAGATATACATGTATACCCCTTGAGTCATTTGCCTTTCATGCAAATCTATATATATGGACTCAAATTGTGTTTAGGGATATGTATGTATACTTATTGTGTTGACAATTCATACATATACCTTGAATTGAAAATTGTTGTTATGAAAATTTAGTCTTTCGTGATTTTCAAGTTTTCATGTGTTCATGTTTAACTTCATGTATATGACCATCTTATCCAAACTATTGACTATACATGAGTATCCTTTTTGAGCCACGTGCCTTAATGCATATATTTTGTGGACTCGTTATGTTTTGGATATGTATGTATACTATAGTTTGTATTAGACATACATATGCCTTGAAGATTAGATAGTTTTGATGATTTCGTGTTTTAAGGAATAATTGAGCTTATTGCCTATTTTTCATGATTATGATCTTCACATATTATTTGTACACTCATATCTATTGCTCATGTTTTGTTTCTCATGAGTTATGCTTTATTGGTTAGAATGATGATTATCATGTGAATTTCAATTTTGTTTTATTCCTTGCTTGAAGGATTTCGTGCTAGTTAACAAATTTTCCATTTAACTAGTTGCGATATTCTTCATTTGGTAGAGTTTTTCAAACAAAACTAAATTTTCAAATCTATCTTTGAAAACCCCTACCTTTCAAGGGCGGTAGGATGGGAGATCATGTTCATGTATGCCCTAAATTGAAAATCTTTAAAACTTAAATTATGATTGGGTGGTAGATAATATGATGTATACACTTGAACTTATTGTTATGTCAATTGGTATCATTGAACTCTTTCAATTGGTATCATTTTGATCTTCTTGTATACTCATATATGTTTTGTATGTATGTATGCTTTAAATTCCAAGTATATCAATTTCTATTGGTATCTATCTTTCATACATATATATGTTTGTGTTTATGCTAGTGCTTGAGTTTCAATTTTGTTTAAATTGATTACTTTTAAATTGTTATCAAGACTATGCATGTCTTTAGTTTGTTTTTCATAAAGGGGGAGAAAATTTGATTTTGTATTTCAATTGGTATTTGTACTCCCACTCTTTATGATTAAAAGTTGTTATTTTGAACATATGATATCAACATAAAATTTGTTTATATTTTTTCAAAATGAAATATATTCTTACAATTGGTATCAAAATTTGTGTTTAGACATTCAAAATTTGTTATGTTGTTTTACTATTGGTAATTTGTTATGTTTAATTACAATTGGTATCTCAAAATGTTGTTTAAAGAAAATATTCAAAGTTTTGATTTGTATTTCCTATATGCAAGGAGAGCTTAACATCTCTCTTACATATAGATTCATGTTGAGTATATTATAAATTGAGGAGCTTGACAACTCTTCTTTATATGATATACGTGTGTAGGGGGAGCTTCACATCTCCTCTTATGCATTACATAATATGTGTTATGTGAATTGGGGCTTGTCATCCCTTCTTCATGTAATGCATATGTGTAGGGAAGCTAACTTAGCGTCTTCCTCTTCATGAATGTATATAGCATATAACATATATTGATTCTTGTTTATTGATATCAAGATGCTTCATTGACATATTTTTAATTGATATCATGTTTGTAGTCACCCCTTATTGATTTTTTTTTTGTTTTAGACAAAAAGGGGGAGAACATTGTTTGCATTGTTTTGATTGACAAAAAGGGGGAGAAAGATTTTTACCCCTCATTTTATTTATGGTTTTGATTACCCCTTTGTTGATGATTGACAAAAAGGGGGAGAAAGATTTATGAAGTTTTATATGCATGCTTATGTTTATGCATATATTATGTTTTAATCTCAAGTTTAATCGTTTTATAGAGTTTGCTTTGTAATTGGTATCTAGAGGTTATTTTGTTTGAATATTCCATTTGATATCTAGAACCATTTATTGTTTATGCATATGCATGTTTCATGTTTAATACTAATTGCATACATTTATTGTTTATCCCTATGCATGAGTTAAGGGCGAGCTTCCTTGAAGCTTATCTTTAATCCATGCATATATAACTCCATGAGTTTTGTCATCATCAAAAAGGGGGAGATTGTTGGCCCAATGGCCTTCCACTCTAGTTTTGATGATGATCAACTCATGTAGTTATGTTTACTAATATTCTTGTGTTTCTAAGTTTCAGATCATTAACAGGATATTAGTTGGTGATTAGCTTCAACAAGGAGTTTAGAAGCTATTCATGGTGATTCCAGGGCCAAAGCTTCAAGTTCACACTTTGTCTAGCCCATGGATGGAGTTTTGGACCGAGTCTACTTGAAGATGAAGATCGTCAAGAAGACTTAGGTATCTAGTTTAGATTATGAGTTTTAGATCCATTTGTAAAGCTTAGTATAGTTGATATGCTCAAGTGCACAAACACACACGTTTTATGTTTTGATATTTGGTTTCCATGAATAGTTTGATCAAAACAAGTTTTCAAGATTTATATGTATAGTAGATGTTTTCTATTTATACATACATGCTTAACTTATAGACAAACTTATTTTGACTATCCTATTCATGTTTTGAAAAAATCTAGTATGATAAAATACAAGTTTTGTTTATGATAAAAATACAAGAGTTGGTTTTTGGTATTTCTATCATGCATATCCTTTAAACCAAAACCTTGTTATATGCTAGATATCAAAAACATAGATATTTCATTATGATTGTGTAGTGGATCATATCCATACACACTATGCTTTAATAAGTTCAAAATATCTTGTTTTTGTATTTAGTGAAGTTATGGAAAAACAAGTTTTAGAAAAACATATTTTTAGAAAAACAGTTTTTATTGTGATTAAAACTATTTAGTGGATTTACTGTGAATTTATGGGATTTTTATTGAGTGAAAAGACCTATTTTCAAATCCCGTATCTGTGCAGTTCTGCACTGTGCCTGCCAGGCCAGTTCGGTCGACCGGACCGGTCGACCGCACCAAGTGGCCGGTCGACCGGGTCGGTCGACCGATGTGCACAGACGTGCACGCTGGCTACACATTGTAGTCGGTCGACCGGACCGGTCGACCGAGATGAGAGTTCTGCTCTCAGGATGTTTCGGTCGACCGGGCCGGTCGACCGCTATTGCCCAACGGTCACATTTTTGACCGTTGGCGGTCGACCGGACCGGTCGACCGGCAGTCTGTCAGGCTGCCACATCAGCCTAACGGCTAGTTTTTCCTAGGGGCTATATATACCCCATTTCTCCATTGTTTTGGCCAAGATTTTTAGAGCTAAAAATTTCAGACTTTCTCTAGTGTTTAAAAGAGTTTTTAAAAGGGTTTTAAGTCAAAAAGATTTCATCTTATTGTTTTTGGGTTTTTGGAAAATCAAAGAAAACTAGGTTTTGGGATTTTGATTTGATCTTTTATTTCTATCATATACAAGAGATTTCCCAAGTAGTTTTTCTTTGTTGCTTGTTTCCAAAACCACTTAGTTTCCACACTTGAGCCATATCTTCTATCCTAAACTATTAGGATCTTGTTTTGTGGAAAAAGAGAAAAGAGAGTGTTTGAGGTTGTTGTTGTAAACCTCTAAGTTGTACACCCTTATTCTTGTTGTATCCCTCTTCGGTAGAGGTGATCGGGTGATTGTGTTGTGGATCCCTCTTAGGTAGAGGTGGAGTTTGGTTGTGAGCCTCTTCGGTAGAGGTGTGTGGATTGGTTGTTGTTGGTTGTTGGCCTCGGTGGAGGTTGTTGTATTGAGAGAGGAGTTAGGTACTCCTTGTGTTGTAAGAAATCCTCTTCGGTAGAGGTTCCTCGGTGGGAGTTGAGATAGTGGAAATCCTACACGGTGGTGTAGGCGGGGATGTAGAGCAAGGTGCTCGAACCTCGAAACAAATCTTGGTGTTTGCGTTTTGATCCATTGTCTCTCTAACTCTCTCTCTTTACATTTGTGCAAAGCATCATTTCATACAAGCATCATACTTTCATAGCATTCATATTATATACATTGCTTGTGTTGCCTTGCATATTTCATATTGTAATTTATCCTTGATTGCTTGGCTTGATTGTGTGTGCACATATTTCTTATTGCTTGGATTGCTTGTGTGTGTGTGCCTAACTTGTACTCATCCAACAAGAGCTTCACATAGCGCCTCAACCCATTTCAAGGGGAATCAAGAGGAGTTAGTCCAGAGCCTCGCAAGGGGAATTCGGCTACACTTGTTGGATTGTATTAAGAGTGTTGCAAGATTTGCACTAGCTTCCGCATTTAGCGCACTTAGTTTGCATTTAGTTTCTTAGATTAGCACTTACACCTATTCACCCCCCCTCTAGGTGTTTTTTCAATTGGTATCAGAGCTAGTGCTCCTGATACTTAGGCTTAACATCCTAGGAGTGATCCATTTGCTTGCTAATCTCATTTGCATTTGTTTGATTGCACATTCATAGTTTACCATGGACTTCATGACCCCTCCTAACTTTGACCCTTCCAACATTGATATTTGGAAGTATAGGATGTCCATGTACCTAAAAACCCTAGGTTTGCATGTCTTTCTTGCCGCCACCAAGAGATGTTATCTTGGTGATTGCAATCATATAGGGGCCAATGCACAAGCCCTAGAGGCCATTAGAAGCACTTTACCTAAAGAATATCTTTTACGTGTTTCTAATCTTGATTCCGCTTTTGCAGTGTGGAACAAGTTGACAACAACCACCAACACCTCCAAGCTTCAAGTCCAAATCCAACAAGAAGAGGAATCTAGTGGAGAATCCGAACCACAACAATGCTACATGGTCCAAGGGAATGACTCCCTTGAGGTACAATCGGAAACTCAACTAGATAGTAATGATTGTGCTAGTTCTTCAAATGATTTTGTTGATCCCCATGCTTTGAATGAAGAACTTTCCATTGTTTGTGAAAAATTGATAGAAAAATATAACTTGTTGAAAAAGAAGAGTCTAGGCATTAATAATGAAAATAAAAATTTGATTGCTAGACTTGATGTTGTTTTGCAAGAAAAAGAGGAGATTGCTAATGAAAGGGATTCATTAAAATCTCAACTTGGTCTTGCACTTAAAGAAAATGAGTTTTTGAAAAATAAAAATGATTGCCATGTTCTTTTGAAGAAAAATGAAAACTTGTCTTCAAAAATTGATTTTGTTTTAAAAGAGAATGTTGATTTGAAAAATAAGATTATTTCTATTTCAAATGATTTAGATGTGTGTTTAAAGAAAAATATTGTTTTGCAAAATAAGATTGATGCACATGTTTGCCATGCTAGGGTAGTTCCATCTCCTAATGCATGTACCTCTTCTACTAGAATTAATGATGATATTTGTTTGCTAAAGAAGAAGGTAGATTGTTTGGGCTCCACTATGAGCCAATGTGCCTTGAACCACACTCGGTTGGAAACCTTGGTTCGAAAGAAACAAGTTCCATCCTTTATGCATGCACACCCTTCACGGCATACACATGCTCCACACGGACACCATCAACACATGTATGCTCATGTGTACACATGTACACATTGTGGCCGAAAAGGCCATCTTGCTAAATTTTGTTATGATAGATTAAATGTTTCAAATTTAGCAAAGAAATTTGTTTGGGTTAGGGAAGGGACTAACCCCCATGGACCCAACAAGATGTGGGTACCAAAGACCACCCCTCCTATTATTTTTGATGTAGGTGTGGGCTCTCACATGACGTGAGAGTGATAGCACCTTGGAGTGGATGCGTTCCGGACTTCATGGAAATCAAATTGGATGCATCACTTTCAAGGGAAGGTTGGTGGAGATGACCACCATGTTTTGGAGACAAGGAGAGTTGCTTCTTCGTTTTTGGTAACAATTCTTTACTCCCATTTATTATGTTTACATGCTTTCCACTTCATTGTTTATAGCATGTTTTGACAATTTATAGCATATTTTTTATTGTCTATGGATTAGTATGTTCATTCCATGTTTATTAGATCCTTGACATACATATATAGTATTTGAGACACACATGCTTATATGAACCCATAATTAGTGTTCTCACTTTTGTTTGAGCTATAATGTACATCATGAATCTAATACATGTGAATTCACATAATAATCATGTTTTAGTTTTCCATGATGACTTTTATCATGATAATTTTTGTATTTGTTTTGATGCTTCTTGTTAAGATTACTTGTTTAGATGTTAGTTTTCATTAAGACTAGGAATTATACTTGTACATATAGTGGGCCACAAATAAATCTATATATGTTTGAGCTTGAATGCTTATTTGAACCCATTAGATGTGCTAGTATAGTCTAGTTTTGATGATCCATACATTTTAGACTTGTATTCATATTTTTGGATTTATATGAGTTTTGATTTCATGTATATGTTTATTTTGCCAAAACATTAAGATATACATGTATACCCCTTGAGTCATTTGCCTTTCATGCAAATCTATATATATGGACTCAAATTGTGTTTAGGGATATGTATGTATACTTATTGTGTTGACAATTCATACATATACCTTGAATTGAAAATTGTTGTTATGAAAATTTAGTCTTTCGTGATTTTCAAGTTTTCATGTGTTCATGTTTAACTTCATGTATATGACCATCTTATCCAAACTATTGACTATACATGAGTATCCTTTTTGAGCCACGTGCCTTAATGCATATATTTTGTGGACTCGTTATGTTTTGGATATGTATGTATACTATAGTTTGTATTAGACATACATATGCCTTGAAGATTAGATAGTTTTGATGATTTCGTGTTTTAAGGAATAATTGAGCTTATTGCCTATTTTTCATGATTATGATCTTCACATATTATTTGTACACTCATATCTATTGCTCATGTTTTGTTTCTCATGAGTTATGCTTTATTGGTTAGAATGATGATTATCATGTGAATTTCAATTTTGTTTTATTCCTTGCTTGAAGGATTTCGTGCTAGTTAACAAATTTTTCCATTTAACTAGTTGTGATATTCTTCATTTGGTAGAGTTTTTCAAACAAAACTAAATTTTCAAATCTATCTTTGAAAACCCCTACCTTTCAAGGGCGGTAGGATGGGAGATCATGTTCATGTATGCCCTAAATTGAAAATCTTTAAAACTTAAATTATGATTGGGTGGTAGATAATATGATGTATACACTTGAACTTATTGTTATGTCAATTGGTATCATTGAACTCTTTCAATTGGTATCATTTTGATCTTCTTGTATACTCATATATGTTTTGTATGTATGTATGCTTTAAATTCCAAGTATATCAATTTCTATTGGTATCTATCTTTCATACATATATATGTTTGTGTTTATGCTAGTGCTTGAGTTTCAATTTTGTTTAAATTGATTACTTTTAAATTGTTATCAAGACTATGCATGTCTTTAGTTTGTTTTTCATAAAGGGGGAGAAAATTTGATTTTGTATTTCAATTGGTATTTGTACTCCCACTCTTTATGATTAAAAGTTGTTATTTTGAACATATGATATCAACATAAAATTTGTTTATATTTTTTCAAAATGAAATATATTCTTACAATTGGTATCAAAATTTGTGTTTAGACATTCAAAATTTGTTATGTTGTTTTACTATTGGTAATTTGTTATGTTTAATTACAATTGGTATCTCAAAATGTTGTTTAAAGAAAATATTCAAAGTTTTGATTTGTATTTCCTATATGCAAGGAGAGCTTAACATCTCTCTTACATATAGATTCATGTTGAGTATATTATAAATTGAGGAGCTTGACAACTCTTCTTTATATGATATACGTGTGTAGGGGGAGCTTCACATCTCCTCTTATGCATTACATAATATGTGTTATGTGAATTGGGGCTTGTCATCCCTTCTTCATGTAATGCATATGTGTAGGGAAGCTAACTTAGCGTCTTCCTCTTCATGAATGTATATAGCATATAACATATATTGATTCTTGTTTATTGATATCAAGATGCTTCATTGACATATTTTTAATTGATATCATGTTTGTAGTCACCCCTTATTGATTTTTTTTTGTTTTAGACAAAAAGGGGGAGAACATTGTTTGCATTGTTTTGATTGACAAAAAGGGGGAGAAAGATTTTTACCCCTCATTTTATTTATGGTTTTGATTACCCCTTTGTTGATGATTGACAAAAAGGGGGAGAAAGATTTATGAAGTTTTATATGCATGCTTATGTTTATGCATATATTATGTTTTAATCTCAAGTTTAATCGTTTTATAGAGTTTGCTTTGTAATTGGTATCTAGAGGTTATTTTGTTTTGAATATTCCATTTGATATCTAGAACCATTTATTGTTTATGCATATGCATGTTTCATGTTTAATACTAATTGCATACATTTATTGTTTATCCCTATGCATGAGTTAAGGGCGAGCTTCCTTGAAGCTTATCTTTAATCCATGCATATATAACTCCATGAGTTTTGTCATCATCAAAAAGGGGGAGATTGTTGGCCCAATGGCCTTCCACTCTAGTTTTGATGATGATCAACTCATGTAGTTATGTTTACTAATATTCTTGTGTTTCTAAGTTTCAGATCATTAACAGGATATTAGTTGGTGATTAGCTTCAACAAGGAGTTTAGAAGCTATTCATGGTGATTCCAGGGCCAAAGCTTCAAGTTCACACTTTGTCTAGCCCATGGATGGAGTTTTGGACCGAGTCTACTTGAAGATGAAGATCGTCAAGAAGACTTAGGTATCTAGTTTAGATTATGAGTTTTAGATCCATTTGTAAAGCTTAGTATAGTTGATATGCTCAAGTGCACAAACACACACGTTTTATGTTTTGATATTTGGTTTCCATGAATAGTTTGATCAAAACAAGTTTTCAAGATTTATATGTATAGTAGATGTTTTCTATTTATACATACATGCTTAACTTATAGACAAACTTATTTTGACTATCCTATTCATGTTTTGAAAAAATCTAGTATGATAAAATACAAGTTTTGTTTATGATAAAAATACAAGAGTTGGTTTTTGGTATTTCTATCATGCATATCCTTTAAACCAAAACCTTGTTATATGCTAGATATCAAAAACATAGATATTTCATTATGATTGTGTAGTGGATCATATCCATACACACTATGCTTTAATAAGTTCAAAATATCTTGTTTTTGTATTTAGTGAAGTTATGGAAAAACAAGTTTTAGAAAAACATATTTTTAGAAAAACAGTTTTTATTGTGATTAAAACTATTTAGTGGATTTACTGTGAATTTATGGGATTTTTATTGAGTGAAAAGACCTATTTTCAAATCCCGTATCTGTGCAGTTCTGCACTGTGCCTGCCAGGCCAGTTCGGTCGACCGGACCGGTCGACCGCACCAAGTGGCCGGTCGACCGGGTCGGTCGACCGATGTGCACAGACGTGCACGCTGGCTACACATTGTAGTCGGTCGACCGGACCGGTCGACCGAGATGAGAGTTCTGCTCTCAGGATGTTTCGGTCGACCGGGCCGGTCGACCGCTATTGCCCAACGGTCACATTTTTGACCGTTGGCGGTCGACCGGACCGGTCGACCGGCAGTCTGTCAGGCTGCCACATCAGCCTAACGGCTAGTTTTTCCTAGGGGCTATATATACCCCATTTCTCCATTGTTTTGGCCAAGATTTTTAGAGCTAAAAATTTCAGACTTTCTCTAGTGTTTAAAAGAGTTTTTAAAAGGGTTTTAAGTCAAAAAGATTTCATCTTATTTGTTTTTGGGTTTTTGGAAAATCAAAGAAAACTAGGTTTTGGGATTTTGATTTGATCTTTTATTTCTATCATATACAAGAGATTTCCCAAGTAGTTTTTCTTTGTTGCTTGTTTCCAAAACCACTTAGTTTCCACACTTGAGCCATATCTTCTATCCTAAACTATTAGGATCTTGTTTTGTGGAAAAAGAGAAAAGAGAGTGTTTGAGGTTGTTGTTGTAAACCTCTAAGTTGTACACCCTTATTCTTGTTGTATCCCTCTTCGGTAGAGGTGATCGGGTGATTGTGTTGTGGATCCCTCTTAGGTAGAGGTGGAGTTTGGTTGTGAGCCTCTTCGGTAGAGGTGTGTGGATTGGTTGTTGTTGGTTGTTGGCCTCGGTGGAGGTTGTTGTATTGAGAGAGGAGTTAGGTACTCCTTGTGTTGTAAGAAATCCTCTTCGGTAGAGGTTCCCTCGGTGGGAGTTGAGATAGTGGAAATCCTACACGGTGGTGTAGGCGGGGATGTAGAGCAAGGTGCTCGAACCTCGAAACAAATCTTGGTGTTTGCGTTTTGATCCATTGTCTCTCTAACTCTCTCTCTTTACATTTGTGCAAAGCATCATTTCATACAAGCATCATACTTTCATAGCATTCATATTATATACATTGCTTGTGTTGCCTTGCATATTTCATATTGTAATTTATCCTTGATTGCTTGGCTTGATTGTGTGTGCACATATTTCTTATTGCTTGGATTGCTTTGTGTGTGTGCCTAACTTGTACTCATCCAACAAGAGCTTCACATAGCGCCTCAACCCATTTCAAGGGGAATCAAGAGGAGTTAGTCCAGAGCCTCGCAAGGGGAATTCGGCTACACTTGTTGGATTGTATTAAGAGTGTTGCAAGATTTGCACTAGCTTCCGCATTTAGCGCACTTAGTTTGCATTTAGTTTCTTAGATTAGCACTTACACCTATTCACCCCCCCTCTAGGTGTTTTTTCAATTGGTATCAGAGCTAGTGCTCCTGATACTTAGGCTTAACATCCTAGGAGTGATCCATTTGCTTGCTAATCTCATTTGCATTTGTTTGATTGCACATTCATAGTTTACCATGGACTTCATGACCCCTCCTAACTTTGACCCTTCCAACATTGATATTTGAAAGTATAGGATGTCCATGTACCTAAAAACCCTAGGTTTGCATGTCTTTCTTGCCGCCACCAAGAGATGTTATCTTGGTGATTGCAATCATATAGGGGCCAATGCACAAGCCCTAGAGGCCATTAGAAGCACTTTACCTAAAGAATATCTTTTACGTGTTTCTAATCTTGATTCCGCTTTTGCAGTGTGGAACAAGTTGACAACAACCACCAACACCTCCAAGCTTCAAGTCCAAATCCAACAAGAAGAGGAATCTAGTGGAGAATCCGAACCACAACAATGCTACATGGTCCAAGGGAATGACTCCCTTGAGGTACAATCGGAAACTCAACTAGATAGTAATGATTGTGCTAGTTCTTCAAATGATTTTGTTGATCCCCATGCTTTGAATGAAGAACTTTCCATTGTTTGTGAAAAATTGATAGAAAAATATAACTTGTTGAAAAAGAAGAGTCTAGGCATTAATAATGAAAATAAAAATTTGATTGCTAGACTTGATGTTGTTTTGCAAGAAAAAGAGGAGATTGCTAATGAAAGGGATTCATTAAAATCTCAACTTGGTCTTGCACTTAAAGAAAATGAGTTTTTGAAAAATAAAAATGATTGCCATGTTCTTTTGAAGAAAAATGAAAACTTGTCTTCAAAAATTGATTTTGTTTTAAAAGAGAATGTTGATTTGAAAAATAAGATTATTTCTATTTCAAATGATTTAGATGTGTGTTTAAAGAAAAATATTGTTTTGCAAAATAAGATTGATGCACATGTTTGCCATGCTAGGGTAGTTCCATCTCCTAATGCATGTACCTCTTCTACTAGAATTAATGATGATATTTGTTTGCTAAAGAAGAAGGTAGATTGTTTGGGCTCCACTATGAGCCAATGTGCCTTGAACCACACTCGGTTGGAAACCTTGGTTCGAAAGAAACAAGTTCCATCCTTTATGCATGCACACCCTTCACGGCATACACATGCTCCACACGGACACCATCAACACATGTATGCTCATGTGTACACATGTACACATTGTGGCCGAAAAGGCCATCTTGCTAAATTTTGTTATGATAGATTAAATGTTTCAAATTTAGCAAAGAAATTTGTTTGGGTTAGGGAAGGGACTAACCCCCATGGACCCAACAAGATGTGGGTACCAAAGACCACCCCTCCTATTATTTTTGATGTAGGTGTGGGCTCTCACATGACGTGAGAGTGATAGCACCTTGGAGTGGATGCGTTCCGGACTTCATGGAAATCAAATTGGATGCATCACTTTCAAGGGAAGGTTGGTGGAGATGACCACCATGTTTTGGAGACAAGGAGAGTTGCTTCTTCGTTTTTGGTAACAATCCTTTACTCCCATTTATTATGTTTACATGCTTTCCACTTCATTGTTTATAGCATGTTTTGACAATTTATAGCATATTTTTTATTGTCTATGGATTAGTATGTTCATTCCATGTTTATTAGATCCTTGACATACATATATAGTATTTGAGACACACATGCTTATATGAACCCATAATTAGTGTTCTCACTTTTGTTTGAGCTATAATGTACATCATGAATCTAATACATGTGAATTCACATAATAATCATGTTTTAGTTTTCCATGATGACTTTTATCATGATAATTTTTGTATTTGTTTTGATGCTTCTTGTTAAGATTACTTGTTTAGATGTTAGTTTTCATTAAGACTAGGAATTATACTTGTACATATAGTGGGCCACAAATAAATCTATATATGTTTGAGCTTGAATGCTTATTTGAACCCATTAGATGTGCTAGTATAGTCTAGTTTTGATGATCCATACATTTTAGACTTGTATTCATATTTTTGGATTTATATGAGTTTTGATTTCATGTATATGTTTATTTTGCCAAAACATTAAGATATACATGTATACCCCTTGAGTCATTTGCCTTTCATGCAAATCTATATATATGGACTCAAATTGTGTTTAGGGATATGTATGTATACTTATTGTGTTGACAATTCATACATATACCTTGAATTGAAAATTGTTGTTATGAAAATTTAGTCTTTCGTGATTTTCAAGTTTTCATGTGTTCATGTTTAACTTCATGTATATGACCATCTTATCCAAACTATTGACTATACATGAGTATCCTTTTTGAGCCACGTGCCTTAATGCATATATTTTGTGGACTCGTTATGTTTTGGATATGTATGTATACTATAGTTTGTATTAGACATACATATGCCTTGAAGATTAGATAGTTTTGATGATTTCGTGTTTTAAGGAATAATTGAGCTTATTGCCTATTTTTCATGATTATGATCTTCACATATTATTTGTACACTCATATCTATTGCTCATGTTTTGTTTCTCATGAGTTATGCTTTATTGGTTAGAATGATGATTATCATGTGAATTTCAATTTTGTTTTATTCCTTACTTGAAGGATTTCGTGCTAGTTAACAAATTTTTCCATTTAACTAGTTGCGATATTCTTCATTTGGTAGAGTTTTTCAAACAAAACTAAATTTTCAAATCTATCTTTGAAAACCCCTACCTTTCAAGGGCGGTAGGATGGGAGATCATGTTCATGTATGCCCTAAATTGAAAATCTTTAAAACTTAAATTATGATTGGGTGGTAGATAATATGATGTATACACTTGAACTTATTGTTATGTCAATTGGTATCATTGAACTCTTTCAATTGGTATCATTTTGATCTTCTTGTATACTCATATATGTTTTGTATGTATGTATGCTTTAAATTCCAAGTATATCAATTTCTATTGGTATCTATCTTTCATACATATATATGTTTGTGTTTATGCTAGTGCTTGAGTTTCAATTTTGTTTAAATTGATTACTTTTAAATTGTTATCAAGACTATGCATGTCTTTAGTTTGTTTTTCATAAAGGGGGAGAAAATTTGATTTTGTATTTCAATTGGTATTTGTACTCCCACTCTTTATGATTAAAAGTTGTTATTTTGAACATATGATATCAACATAAAATTTGTTTATATTTTTTCAAAATGAAATATATTCTTACAATTGGTATCAAAATTTGTGTTTAGACATTCAAAATTTGTTATGTTGTTTTACTATTGGTAATTTGTTATGTTTAATTACAATTGGTATCTCAAAATGTTGTTTAAAGAAAATATTCAAAGTTTTGATTTGTATTTCCTATATGCAAGGAGAGCTTAACATCTCTCTTACATATAGATTCATGTTGAGTATATTATAAATTGAGGAGCTTGACAACTCTTCTTTATATGATATACGTGTGTAGGGGGAGCTTCACATCTCCTCTTATGCATTACATAATATGTGTTATGTGAATTGGGGCTTGTCATCCCTTCTTCATGTAATGCATATGTGTAGGGAAGCTAACTTAGCGTCTTCCTCTTCATGAATGTATATAGCATATAACATATATTGATTCTTGTTTATTGATATCAAGATGCTTCATTGACATATTTTTAATTGATATCATGTTTGTAGTCACCCCTTATTGATTTTTTTTTGTTTTAGACAAAAAGGGGGAGAACATTGTTTGCATTGTTTTGATTGACAAAAAGGGGAGAAAGATTTTTACCCCTCATTTTATTTATGGTTTTGATTACCCCTTTGTTGATGATTGACAAAAAGGGGGAGAAAGATTTATGAAGTTTTATATGCATGCTTATGTTTATGCATATATTATGTTTTAATCTCAAGTTTAATCGTTTTATAGAGTTTGCTTTGTAATTGGTATCTAGAGGTTATTTTGTTTTGAATATTCCATTTGATATCTAGAACCATTTATTGTTTATGCATATGCATGTTTCATGTTTAATACTAATTGCATACATTTATTGTTTATCCCTATGCATGAGTTAAGGGGGAGCTTCCTTGAAGCTTATCTTTAATCCATGCATATATAACTCCATGAGTTTTGTCATCATCAAAAAGGGGGAGATTGTTGGCCCAATGGCCTTCCACTCTAGTTTTGATGATGATCAACTCATGTAGTTATGTTTACTAATATTCTTGTGTTTCTAAGTTTCAGATCATTAACAGGATATTAGTTGGTGATTAGCTTCAACAAGGAGTTTAGAAGCTATTCATGGTGATTCCAGGGCCAAAGCTTCAAGTTCACACTTTGTCTAGCCCATGGATGGAGTTTTGGACCGAGTCTACTTGAAGATGAAGATCGTCAAGAAGACTTAGGTATCTAGTTTAGATTATGAGTTTTAGATCCATTTGTAAAGCTTAGTATAGTTGATATGCTCAAGTGCACAAACACACACGTTTTATGTTTTGATATTTGGTTTCCATGAATAGTTTGATCAAAACAAGTTTTCAAGATTTATATGTATAGTAGATGTTTTCTATTTATACATACATGCTTAACTTATAGACAAACTTATTTTGACTATCCTATTCATGTTTTGAAAAAATCTAGTATGATAAAATACAAGTTTTGTTTATGATAAAAATACAAGAGTTGGTTTTTGGTATTTCTATCATGCATATCCTTTAAACCAAAACCTTGTTATATGCTAGATATCAAAAACATAGATATTTCATTATGATTGTGTAGTGGATCATATCCATACACACTATGCTTTAATAAGTTCAAAATATCTTGTTTTTGTATTTAGTGAAGTTATGGAAAAACAAGTTTTAGAAAAACATATTTTTAGAAAAACAGTTTTTATTGTGATTAAAACTATTTAGTGGATTTACTGTGAATTTATGGGATTTTTATTGAGTGAAAAGACCTATTTTCAAATCCCGTATCTGTGCAGTTCTGCACTGTGCCTGCCAGGCCAGTTCGGTCGACCGGACCGGTCGACCGCACCAAGTGGCCGGTCGACCGGGTCGGTCGACCGATGTGCACAGACGTGCACGCTGGCTACACATTGTAGTCGGTCGACCGGACCGGTCGACCGAGATGAGAGTTCTGCTCTCAGGATGTTTCGGTCGACCGGGCCGGTCGACCGCTATTGCCCAACGGTCACATTTTTGACCGTTGGCGGTCGACCGGACCGGTCGACCGGCAGTCTGTCAGGCTGCCACATCAGCCTAACGGCTAGTTTTTCCTAGGGGCTATATATACCCCATTTCTCCATTGTTTTGGCCAAGATTTTTAGAGCTAAAAATTTCAGACTTTCTCTAGTGTTTAAAAGAGTTTTTAAAAGGGTTTTAAGCCAAAAAGATTTCATCTTATTTGTTTTTGGGTTTTTGGAAAATCAAAGAAAACTAGGTTTTGGGATTTTGATTTGATCTTTTATTTCTATCATATACAAGAGATTTCCCAAGTAGTTTTTCTTTGTTGCTTGTTTCCAAAAACACTTAGTTTCCACACTTGAGCCATATCTTCTATCCTAAACTATTAGGATCTTGTTTTGTGGAAAAAGAGAAAAGAGAGTGTTTGAGGTTGTTGTTGTAAACCTCTAAGTTGTACACCCTTATTCTTGTTGTATCCCTCTTCGGTAGAGGTGATCGGGTGATTGTGTTGTGGATCCCTCTTAGGTAGAGGTGGAGTTTGGTTGTGAGCCTCTTCGGTAGAGGTGTGTGGATTGGTTGTTGTTGGTTGTTGGCCTCGGTGGAGGTTGTTGTATTGAGAGAGGAGTTAGGTACTCCTTGTGTTGTAAGAAATCCTCTTCGGTAGAGGTTCCCTCGGTGGGAGTTGAGATAGTGGAAATCCTACACGGTGGTGTAGGCGGGGATGTAGAGCAAGGTGCTCGAACCTCGAAACAAATCTTGGTGTTTGCGTTTTGATCCATTGTCTCTCTAACTCTCTCTCTTTACATTTGTGCAAAGCATCATTTCATACAAGCATCATACTTTCATAGCATTCATATTATATACATTGCTTGTGTTGCCTTGCATATTTCATATTGTAATTTATCCTTGATTGCTTGGCTTGATTGTGTGTGCACATATTTCTTATTGCTTGGATTGCTTGTGTGTGTGTGCCTAACTTGTACTCATCCAACAAGAGCTTCACATAGCGCCTCAACCCATTTCAAGGGGAATCAAGAGGAGTTAGTCCAGAGCCTCGCAAGGGGAATTCGGCTACACTTGTTGGATTGTATTAAGAGTGTTGCAAGATTTGCACTAGCTTCCGCATTTAGCGCACTTAGTTTGCATTTAGTTTCTTAGATTAGCACTTACACCTATTCACCCCCCCTCTAGGTGTTTTTTCAATTGGTATCAGAGCTAGTGCTCCTGATACTTAGGCTTAACATCCTAGGAGTGATCCATTTGCTTGCTAATCTCATTTGCATTTGTTTGATTGCACATTCATAGTTTACCATGGACTTCATGACCCCTCCTAACTTTGACCCTTCCAACATTGATATTTGAAAGTATAGGATGTCCATGTACCTAAAAACCCTAGGTTTGCATGTCTTTCTTGCCGCCACCAAGAGATGTTATCTTGGTGATTGCAATCATATAGGGGCCAATGCACAAGCCCTAGAGGCCATTAGAAGCACTTTACCTAAAGAATATCTTTTACGTGTTTCTAATCTTGATTCCGCTTTTGCAGTGTGGAACAAGTTGACAACAACCACCAACACCTCCAAGCTTCAAGTCCAAATCCAACAAGAAGAGGAATCTAGTGGAGAATCCGAACCACAACAATGCTACATGGTCCAAGGGAATGACTCCCTTGAGGTACAATCGGAAACTCAACTAGATAGTAATGATTGTGCTAGTTCTTCAAATGATTTTGTTGATCCCCATGCTTTGAATGAAGAACTTTCCATTGTTTGTGAAAAATTGATAGAAAAATATAACTTGTTGAAAAAGAAGAGTCTAGGCATTAATAATGAAAATAAAAATTTGATTGCTAGACTTGATGTTGTTTTGCAAGAAAAAGAGGAGATTGCTAATGAAAGGGATTCATTAAAATCTCAACTTGGTCTTGCACTTAAAGAAAATGAGTTTTTGAAAAATAAAAATGATTGCCATGTTCTTTTGAAGAAAAATGAAAACTTGTCTTCAAAAATTGATTTTGTTTTAAAAGAGAATGTTGATTTGAAAAATAAGATTATTTCTATTTCAAATGATTTAGATGTGTGTTTAAAGAAAAATATTGTTTTGCAAAATAAGATTGATGCACATGTTTGCCATGCTAGGGTAGTTCCATCTCCTAATGCATGTACCTCTTCTACTAGAATTAATGATGATATTTGTTTGCTAAAGAAGAAGGTAGATTGTTTGGGCTCCACTATGAGCCAATGTGCCTTGAACCACACTCGGTTGGAAACCTTGGTTCGAAAGAAACAAGTTCCATCCTTTATGCATGCACACCCTTCACGGCATACACATGCTCCACACGGACACCATCAACACATGTATGCTCATGTGTACACATGTACACATTGTGGCCGAAAAGGCCATCTTGCTAAATTTTGTTATGATAGATTAAATGTTTCAAATTTAGCAAAGAAATTTGTTTGGGTTAGGGAAGGGACTAACCCCCATGGACCCAACAAGATGTGGGTACCAAAGACCACCCCTCCTATTATTTTTGATGTAGGTGTGGGCTCTCACATGACGTGAGAGTGATAGCACCTTGGAGTGGATGCGTTCCGGACTTCATGGAAATCAAATTGGATGCATCACTTTCAAGGGAAGGTTGGTGGAGATGACCACCATGTTTTGGAGACAAGGAGAGTTGCTTCTTCGTTTTTGGTAACAATCCTTTACTCCCATTTATTATGTTTACATGCTTTCCACTTCATTGTTTATAGCATGTTTTGACAATTTATAGCATATTTTTTATTGTCTATGGATTAGTATGTTCATTCCATGTTTATTAGATCCTTGACATACATATATAGTATTTGAGACACACATGCTTATATGAACCCATAATTAGTGTTCTCACTTTTGTTTGAGCTATAATGTACATCATGAATCTAATACATGTGAATTCACATAATAATCATGTTTTAGTTTTCCATGATGACTTTTATCATGATAATTTTTGTATTTGTTTTGATGCTTCTTGTTAAGATTACTTGTTTAGATGTTAGTTTTCATTAAGACTAGGAATTATACTTGTACATATAGTGGGCCACAAATAAATCTATATATGTTTGAGCTTGAATGCTTATTTGAACCCATTAGATGTGCTAGTATAGTCTAGTTTTGATGATCCATACATTTTAGACTTGTATTCATATTTTTGGATTTATATGAGTTTTGATTTCATGTATATGTTTATTTTGCCAAAACATTAAGATATACATGTATACCCCTTGAGTCATTTGCCTTTCATGCAAATCTATATATATGGACTCAAATTGTGTTTAGGGATATGTATGTATACTTATTGTGTTGACAATTCATACATATACCTTGAATTGAAAATTGTTGTTATGAAAATTTAGTCTTTCGTGATTTTCAAGTTTTCATGTGTTCATGTTTAACTTCATGTATATGACCATCTTATCCAAACTATTGACTATACATGAGTATCCTTTTTGAGCCACGTGCCTTAATGCATATATTTTGTGGACTCGTTATGTTTTGGATATGTATGTATACTATAGTTTGTATTAGACATACATATGCCTTGAAGATTAGATAGTTTTGATGATTTCGTGTTTTAAGGAATAATTGAGCTTATTGCCTATTTTTCATGATTATGATCTTCACATATTATTTGTACACTCATATCTATTGCTCATGTTTTGTTTCTCATGAGTTATGCTTTATTGGTTAGAATGATGATTATCATGTGAATTTCAATTTTGTTTTATTCCTTACTTGAAGGATTTCGTGCTAGTTAACAAATTTTTCCATTTAACTAGTTGCGATATTCTTCATTTGGTAGAGTTTTTCAAACAAAACTAAATTTTCAAATCTATCTTTGAAAACCCCTACCTTTCAAGGGCGGTAGGATGGGAGATCATGTTCATGTATGCCCTAAATTGAAAATCTTTAAAACTTAAATTATGATTGGGTGGTAGATAATATGATGTATACACTTGAACTTATTGTTATGTCAATTGGTATCATTGAACTCTTTCAATTGGTATCATTTTGATCTTCTTGTATACTCATATATGTTTTGTATGTATGTATGCTTTAAATTCCAAGTATATCAATTTCTATTGGTATCTATCTTTCATACATATATATGTTTGTGTTTATGCTAGTGCTTGAGTTTCAATTTTGTTTAAATTGATTACTTTTAAATTGTTATCAAGACTATGCATGTCTTTAGTTTGTTTTTCATAAAGGGGGAGAAAATTTGATTTTGTATTTCAATTGGTATTTGTACTCCCACTCTTTATGATTAAAAGTTGTTATTTTGAACATATGATATCAACATAAAATTTGTTTATATTTTTTCAAAATGAAATATATTCTTACAATTGGTATCAAAATTTGTGTTTAGACATTCAAAATTTGTTATGTTGTTTTACTATTGGTAATTTGTTATGTTTAATTACAATTGGTATCTCAAAATGTTGTTTAAAGAAAATATTCAAAGTTTTGATTTGTATTTCCTATATGCAAGGAGAGCTTAACATCTCTCTTACATATAGATTCATGTTGAGTATATTATAAATTGAGGAGCTTGACAACTCTTCTTTATATGATATACGTGTGTAGGGGGAGCTTCACATCTCCTCTTATGCATTACATAATATGTGTTATGTGAATTGGGGCTTGTCATCCCTTCTTCATGTAATGCATATGTGTAGGGAAGCTAACTTAGCGTCTTCCTCTTCATGAATGTATATAGCATATAACATATATTGATTCTTGTTTATTGATATCAAGATGCTTCATTGACATATTTTTAATTGATATCATGTTTGTAGTCACCCCTTATTGATTTTTTTTTGTTTTAGACAAAAAGGGGGAGAACATTGTTTGCATTGTTTCGATTGACAAAAAGGGGGAGAAAGATTTTTACCCCTCATTTTATTTATGGTTTTGATTACCCCTTTGTTGATGATTGACAAAAAGGGGGAGAAAGATTTATGAAGTTTTATATGCATGCTTATGTTTATGCATATATTATGTTTTAATCTCAAGTTTAATCGTTTTATAGAGTTTGCTTTGTAATTGGTATCTAGAGGTTATTTTGTTTTGAATATTCCATTTGATATCTAGAACCATTTATTGTTTATGCATATGCATGTTTCATGTTTAATACTAATTGCATACATTTATTGTTTATCCCTATGCATGAGTTAAGGGGGAGCTTCCTTGAAGCTTATCTTTAATCCATGCATATATAACTCCATGAGTTTTGTCATCATCAAAAAGGGGGAGATTGTTGGCCCAATGGCCTTCCACTCTAGTTTTGATGATGATCAACTCATGTAGTTATGTTTACTAATATTCTTGTGTTTCTAAGTTTCAGATCATTAACAGGATATTAGTTGGTGATTAGCTTCAACAAGGAGTTTAGAAGCTATTCATGGTGATTCCAGGGCCAAAGCTTCAAGTTCACACTTTGTCTAGCCCATGGATGGAGTTTTGGACCGAGTCTACTTGAAGATGAAGATCGTCAAGAAGACTTAGGTATCTAGTTTAGATTATGAGTTTTAGATCCATTTGTAAAGCTTAGTATAGTTGATATGCTCAAGTGCACAAACACACACGTTTTATGTTTTGATATTTGGTTTCCATGAATAGTTTGATCAAAACAAGTTTTCAAGATTTATATGTATAGTAGATGTTTTCTATTTATACATACATGCTTAACTTATAGACAAACTTATTTTGACTATCCTATTCATGTTTTGAAAAAATCTAGTATGATAAAATACAAGTTTTGTTTATGATAAAAATACAAGAGTTGTTTTTGGTATTTCTATCATGCATATCCTTTAAACCAAAACCTTGTTATATGCTAGATATCAAAAACATAGATATTTCATTATGATTGTGTAGTGGATCATATCCATACACACTATGCTTTAATAAGTTCAAAATATCTTGTTTTTGTATTTAGTGAAGTTATGGAAAAACAAGTTTTAGAAAAACATATTTTTAGAAAAACAGTTTTTATTGTGATTAAAACTATTTAGTGGATTTACTGTGAATTTATGGGATTTTTATTGAGTGAAAAGACCTATTTTCAAATCCCGTATCTGTGCAGTTCTGCACTGTGCCTGCCAGGCCAGTTCGGTCGACCGGACCGGTCGACCGCACCAAGTGGCCGGTCGACCGGGTCGGTCGACCGATGTGCACAGACGTGCACGCTGGCTACACATTGTAGTCGGTCGACCGGACCGGTCGACCGAGATGAGAGTTCTGCTCTCAGGATGTTTCGGTCGACCGGGCCGGTCGACCGCTATTGCCCAACGGTCACATTTTTGACCGTTGGCGGTCGACCGGACCGGTCGACCGGCAGTCTGTCAGGCTGCCACATCAGCCTAACGGCTAGTTTTTCCTAGGGGCTATATATACCCCATTTCTCCATTGTTTTGGCCAAGATTTTTAGAGCTAAAAATTTCAGACTTTCTCTAGTGTTTAAAAGAGTTTTTAAAAGGGTTTTAAGCCAAAAAGATTTCATCTTATTTGTTTTTGGGTTTTTGGAAAATCAAAGAAAACTAGGTTTTGGGATTTTGATTTGATCTTTTATTTCTATCATATACAAGAGATTTCCCAAGTAGTTTTTCTTTGTTGCTTGTTTCCAAAAACACTTAGTTTCCACACTTGAGCCATATCTTCTATCCTAAACTATTAGGATCTTGTTTTGTGGAAAAAGAGAAAAGAGAGTGTTTGAGGTTGTTGTTGTAAACCTCTAAGTTGTACACCCTTATTCTTGTTGTATCCCTCTTCGGTAGAGGTGATCGGGTGATTGTGTTGTGGATCCCTCTTAGGTAGAGGTGGAGTTTGGTTGTGAGCCTCTTCGGTAGAGGTGTGTGGATTGGTTGTTGTTGGTTGTTGGCCTCGGTGGAGGTTGTTGTATTGAGAGAGGAGTTAGGTACTCCTTGTGTTGTAAGAAATCCTCTTCGGTAGAGGTTCCCTCGGTGGGAGTTGAGATAGTGGAAATCCTACACGGTGGTGTAGGCGGGGATGTAGAGCAAGGTGCTCGAACCTCGAAACAAATCTTGGTGTTTGCGTTTTGATCCATTGTCTCTCTAACTCTCTCTCTTTACATTTGTGCAAAGCATCATTTCATACAAGCATCATACTTTCATAGCATTCATATTATATACATTGCTTGTGTTGCCTTGCATATTTCATATTGTAATTTATCCTTGATTGCTTGGCTTGATTGTGTGTGCACATATTTCTTATTGCTTGGATTGCTTGTGTGTGTGTGCCTAACTTGTACTCATCCAACAAGAGCTTCACATAGCGCCTCAACCCATTTCAAGGGGAATCAAGAGGAGTTAGTCCAGAGCCTCGCAAGGGGAATTCGGCTACACTTGTTGGATTGTATTAAGAGTGTTGCAAGATTTGCACTAGCTTCCGCATTTAGCGCACTTAGTTTGCATTTAGTTTCTTAGATTAGCACTTACACCTATTCACCCCCCCTCTAGGTGTTTTTTCAATTGGTATCAGAGCTAGTGCTCCTGATACTTAGGCTTAACATCCTAGGAGTGATCCATTTGCTTGCTAATCTCATTTGCATTTGTTTGATTGCACATTCATAGTTTACCATGGACTTCATGACCCCTCCTAACTTTGACCCTTCCAACATTGATATTTGAAAGTATAGGATGTCCATGTACCTAAAAACCCTAGGTTTGCATGTCTTTCTTGCCGCCACCAAGAGATGTTATCTTGGTGATTGCAATCATATAGGGGCCAATGCACAAGCCCTAGAGGCCATTAGAAGCACTTTACCTAAAGAATATCTTTTACGTGTTTCTAATCTTGATTCCGCTTTTGCAGTGTGGAACAAGTTGACAACAACCACCAACACCTCCAAGCTTCAAGTCCAAATCCAACAAGAAGAGGAATCTAGTGGAGAATCCGAACCACAACAATGCTACATGGTCCAAGGGAATGACTCCCTTGAGGTACAATCGGAAACTCAACTAGATAGTAATGATTGTGCTAGTTCTTCAAATGATTTTGTTGATCCTCATGCTTTGAATGAAGAACTTTCCATTGTTTGTGAAAAATTGATAGAAAAATATAACTTGTTGAAAAAGAAGAGTCTAGGCATTAATAATGAAAATAAAAATTTGATTGCTAGACTTGATGTTGTTTTGCAAGAAAAAGAGGAGATTGCTAATGAAAGGGATTCATTAAAATCTCAACTTGGTCTTGCACTTAAAGAAAATGAGTTTTTGAAAAATAAAAATGATTGCCATGTTCTTTTGAAGAAAAATGAAAACTTGTCTTCAAAAATTGATTTTGTTTTAAAAGAGAATGTTGATTTGAAAAATAAGATTATTTCTATTTCAAATGATTTAGATGTGTGTTTAAAGAAAAATATTGTTTTGCAAAATAAGATTGATGCACATGTTTGCCATGCTAGGGTAGTTCCATCTCCTAATGCATGTACCTCTTCTACTAGAATTAATGATGATATTTGTTTGCTAAAGAAGAAGGTAGATTGTTTGGGCTCCACTATGAGCCAATGTGCCTTGAACCACACTCGGTTGGAAACCTTGGTTCGAAAGAAACAAGTTCCATCCTTTATGCATGCACACCCTTCACGGCATACACATGCTCCACACGGACACCATCAACACATGTATGCTCATGTGTACACATGTACACATTGTGGCCGAAAAGGCCATCTTGCTAAATTTTGTTATGATAGATTAAATGTTTCAAATTTAGCAAAGAAATTTGTTTGGGTTAGGGAAGGGACTAACCCCCATGGACCCAACAAGATGTGGGTACCAAAGACCACCCCTCCTATTATTTTTGATGTAGGTGTGGGCTCTCACATGACGTGAGAGTGATAGCACCTTGGAGTGGATGCGTTCCGGACTTCATGGAAATCAAATTGGATGCATCACTTTCAAGGGAAGGTTGGTGGAGATGACCACCATGTTTTGGAGACAAGGAGAGTTGCTTCTTCGTTTTTGGTAACAATCCTTTACTCCCATTTATTATGTTTACATGCTTTCCACTTCATTGTTTATAGCATGTTTTGACAATTTATAGCATATTTTTTATTGTCTATGGATTAGTATGTTCATTCCATGTTTATTAGATCCTTGACATACATATATAGTATTTGAGACACACATGCTTATATGAACCCATAATTAGTGTTCTCACTTTTGTTTGAGCTATAATGTACATCATGAATCTAATACATGTGAATTCACATAATAATCATGTTTTAGTTTTCCATGATGACTTTTATCATGATAATTTTTGTATTTGTTTTGATGCTTCTTGTTAAGATTACTTGTTTAGATGTTAGTTTTCATTAAGACTAGGAATTATACTTGTACATATAGTGGGCCACAAATAAATCTATATATGTTTGAGCTTGAATGCTTATTTGAACCCATTAGATGTGCTAGTATAGTCTAGTTTTGATGATCCATACATTTTAGACTTGTATTCATATTTTTGGATTTATATGAGTTTTGATTTCATGTATATGTTTATTTTGCCAAAACATTAAGATATACATGTATACCCCTTGAGTCATTTGCCTTTCATGCAAATCTATATATATGGACTCAAATTGTGTTTAGGGATATGTATGTATACTTATTGTGTTGACAATTCATACATATACCTTGAATTGAAAATTGTTGTTATGAAAATTTAGTCTTTCGTGATTTTCAAGTTTTCATGTGTTCATGTTTAACTTCATGTATATGACCATCTTATCCAAACTATTGACTATACATGAGTATCCTTTTTGAGCCACGTGCCTTAATGCATATATTTTGTGGACTCGTTATGTTTTGGATATGTATGTATACTATAGTTTGTATTAGACATACATATGCCTTGAAGATTAGATAGTTTTGATGATTTCGTGTTTTAAGGAATAATTGAGCTTATTGCCTATTTTTCATGATTATGATCTTCACATATTATTTGTACACTCATATCTATTGCTCATGTTTTGTTTCTCATGAGTTATGCTTTATTGGTTAGAATGATGATTATCATGTGAATTTCAATTTTGTTTTATTCCTTACTTGAAGGATTTCGTGCTAGTTAACAAATTTTTCCATTTAACTAGTTGCGATATTCTTCATTTGGTAGAGTTTTTCAAACAAAACTAAATTTTCAAATCTATCTTTGAAAACCCCTACCTTTCAAGGGCGGTAGGATGGGAGATCATGTTCATGTATGCCCTAAATTGAAAATCTTTAAAACTTAAATTATGATTGGGTGGTAGATAATATGATGTATACACTTGAACTTATTGTTATGTCAATTGGTATCATTGAACTCTTTCAATTGGTATCATTTTGATCTTCTTGTATACTCATATATGTTTTGTATGTATGTATGCTTTAAATTCCAAGTATATCAATTTCTATTGGTATCTATCTTTCATACATATATATGTTTGTGTTTATGCTAGTGCTTGAGTTTCAATTTTGTTTAAATTGATTACTTTTAAATTGTTATCAAGACTATGCATGTCTTTAGTTTGTTTTTCATAAAGGGGGAGAAAATTTGATTTTGTATTTCAATTGGTATTTGTACTCCCACTCTTTATGATTAAAAGTTGTTATTTTGAACATATGATATCAACATAAAATTTGTTTATATTTTTTCAAAATGAAATATATTCTTACAATTGGTATCAAAATTTGTGTTTAGACATTCAAAATTTGTTATGTTGTTTTACTATTGGTAATTTGTTATGTTTAATTACAATTGGTATCTCAAAATGTTGTTTAAAGAAAATATTCAAAGTTTTGATTTGTATTTCCTATATGCAAGGAGAGCTTAACATCTCTCTTACATATAGATTCATGTTGAGTATATTATAAATTGAGGAGCTTGACAACTCTTCTTTATATGATATACGTGTGTAGGGGGAGCTTCACATCTCCTCTTATGCATTACATAATATGTGTTATGTGAATTGGGGCTTGTCATCCCTTCTTCATGTAATGCATATGTGTAGGGAAGCTAACTTAGCGTCTTCCTCTTCATGAATGTATATAGCATATAACATATATTGATTCTTGTTTATTGATATCAAGATGCTTCATTGACATATTTTTAATTGATATCATGTTTGTAGTCACCCCTTATTGATTTTTTTTGTTTTAGACAAAAAGGGGGAGAACATTGTTTGCATTGTTTTGATTGACAAAAAGGGGGAGAAAGATTTTTACCCCTCATTTTATTTATGGTTTTGATTACCCCTTTGTTGATGATTGACAAAAAGGGGGAGAAAGATTTATGAAGTTTTATATGCATGCTTATGTTTATGCATATATTATGTTTTAATCTCAAGTTTAATCGTTTTATAGAGTTTGCTTTGTAATTGGTATCTAGAGGTTATTTTGTTTTGAATATTCCATTTGATATCTAGAACCATTTATTGTTTATGCATATGCATGTTTCATGTTTAATACTAATTGCATACATTTATTGTTTATCCCTATGCATGAGTTAAGGGGGAGCTTCCTTGAAGCTTATCTTTAATCCATGCATATATAACTCCATGAGTTTTGTCATCATCAAAAAGGGGGAGATTGTTGGCCCAATGGCCTTCCACTCTAGTTTTGATGATGATCAACTCATGTAGTTATGTTTACTAATATTCTTGTGTTTCTAAGTTTCAGATCATTAACAGGATATTAGTTGGTGATTTGCTTCAACAAGGAGTTTAGAAGTTATTCATGGTGATTCCAGGGCCAAAGCTTCAAGTTCACACTTTGTCTAGCCCATGGATGGAGTTTTGGACCGAGTCTACTTGAAGATGAAGATCGTCAAGAAGACTTAGGTATCTAGTTTAGATTATGAGTTTTAGATCCATTTGTAAAGCTTAGTATAGTTGATATGCTCAAGTGCACAAACACACACGTTTTATGTTTTGATATTTGGTTTCCATGAATAGTTTGATCAAAACAAGTTTTCAAGATTTATATGTATAGTAGATGTTTTCTATTTATACATACATGCTTAACTTATAGACAAACTTATTTTGACTATCCTATTCATGTTTTGAAAAAATCTAGTATGATAAAATACAAGTTTTGTTTATGATAAAAATACAAGAGTTGGTTTTTGGTATTTCTATCATGCATATCCTTTAAACCAAAACCTTGTTATATGCTAGATATCAAAAACATAGATATTTCATTATGATTGTGTAGTGGATCATATCCATACACACTATGCTTTAATAAGTTCAAAATATCTTGTTTTTGTATTTAGTGAAGTTATGGAAAAACAAGTTTTAGAAAAACATATTTTTAGAAAAACAGTTTTTATTGTGATTAAAACTATTTAGTGGATTTACTGTGAATTTATGGGATTTTTATTGAGTGAAAAGACCTATTTTCAAATCCCGTATCTGTGCAGTTCTGCACTGTGCCTGCCAGGCCAGTTCGGTCGACCGGACCGGTCGACCGCACCAAGTGGCCGGTCGACCGGGTCGGTCGACCGATGTGCACAGACGTGCACGCTGGCTACACATTGTAGTCGGTCGACCGGACCGGTCGACCGAGATGAGAGTTCTGCTCTCAGGATGTTTCGGTCGACCGGGCCGGTCGACCGCTATTGCCCAACGGTCACATTTTTGACCGTTGGCGGTCGACCGGACCGGTCGACCGGCAGTCTGTCAGGCTGCCACATCAGCCTAACGGCTAGTTTTTCCTAGGGGCTATATATACCCCATTTCTCCATTGTTTTGGCCAAGATTTTTAGAGCTAAAAATTTCAGACTTTCTCTAGTGTTTAAAAGAGTTTTTAAAAGGGTTTTAAGCCAAAAAGATTTCATCTTATTTGTTTTTGGGTTTTTGGAAAATCAAAGAAAACTAGGTTTTGGGATTTTGATTTGATCTTTTATTTCTATCATATACAAGAGATTTCCCAAGTAGTTTTTCTTTGTTGCTTGTTTCTAAAACCACTTAGTTTCCACACTTGAGCCATATCTTCTATCCTAAACTATTAGGATCTTGTTTTGTGGAAAAAGAGAAAAGAGAGTGTTTGAGGTTGTTGTTGTAAACCTCTAAGTTGTACACCCTTATTCTTGTTGTATCCCTCTTCGGTAGAGGTGATCGGGTGATTGTGTTGTGGATCCCTCTTAGGTAGAGGTGGAGTTTGGTTGTGAGCCTCTTCGGTAGAGGTGTGTGGATTGGTTGTTGTTGGTTGTTGGCCTCGGTGGAGGTTGTTGTATTGAGAGAGGAGTTAGGTACTCCTTGTGTTGTAAGAAATCCTCTTCGGTAGAGGTTCCCTCGGTGGGAGTTGAGATAGTGGAAATCCTACACGGTGGTGTAGGCGGGGATGTAGAGCAAGGTGCTCGAACCTCGAAACAAATCTTGGTGTTTGCGTTTTGATCCATTGTCTCTCTAACTCTCTCTCTTTACATTTGTGCAAAGCATCATTTCATACAAGCATCATACTTTCATAGCATTCATATTATATACATTGCTTGTGTTGCCTTGCATATTTCATATTGTAATTTATCCTTGATTGCTTGGCTTGATTGTGTGTGCACATATTTCTTATTGCTTGGATTGCTTGTGTGTGTGCGCCTAACTTGTACTCATCCAACAAGAGCTTCACATAGCGCCTCAACCCATTTCAAGGGGAATCAAGAGGAGTTAGTCCAGAGCCTCGCAAGGGGAATTCGGCTACACTTGTTGGATTGTATTAAGAGTGTTGCAAGATTTGCACTAGCTTCCGCATTTAGCGCACTTAGTTTGCATTTAGTTTCTTAGATTAGCACTTACACCTATTCACCCCCCCTCTAGGTGTTTTTTCAATTGGTATCAGAGCTAGTGCTCCTGATACTTAGGCTTAACATCCTAGGAGTGATCCATTTGCTTGCTAATCTCATTTGCATTTGTTTGATTGCACATTCATAGTTTACCATGGACTTCATGACCCCTCCTAACTTTGACCCTTCCAACATTGATATTTGAAAGTATAGGATGTCCATGTACCTAAAAACCCTAGGTTTGCATGTCTTTCTTGCCGCCACCAAGAGATGTTATCTTGGTGATTGCAATCATATAGGGGCCAATGCACAAGCCCTAGAGGCCATTAGAAGCACTTTACCTAAAGAATATCTTTTACGTGTTTCTAATCTTGATTCCGCTTTTGCAGTGTGGAACAAGTTGACAACAACCACCAACACCTCCAAGCTTCAAGTCCAAATCCAACAAGAAGAGGAATCTAGTGGAGAATCCGAACTACAACAATGCTACATGGTCCAAGGGAATGACTCCTTGAGGTACAATCGGAAACTCAACTAGATAGTAATGATTGTGCTAGTTCTTCAAATGATTTTGTTGATCCTCATGCTTTGAATGAAGAACTTTCCATTGTTTGTGAAAAATTGATAGAAAAATATAACTTGTTGAAAAAGAAGAGTCTAGGCATTAATAATGAAAATAAAAATTTGATTGCTAGACTTGATGTTGTTTTGCAAGAAAAAGAGGAGATTGCTAATGAAAGGGATTCATTAAAATCTCAACTTGGTCTTGCACTTAAAGAAAATGAGTTTTTGAAAAATAAAAATGATTGCCATGTTCTTTTGAAGAAAAATGAAAACTTGTCTTCAAAAATTGATTTTGTTTTAAAAGAGAATGTTGATTTGAAAAATAAGATTATTTCTATTTCAAATGATTTAGATGTGTGTTTAAAGAAAAATATTGTTTTGCAAAATAAGATTGATGCACATGTTTGCCATGCTAGGGTAGTTCCATCTCCTAATGCATGTACCTCTTCTACTAGAATTAATGATGATATTTGTTTGCTAATGAAGAAGGTAGATTGTTTGGGCTCCACTATGAGCCAATGTGCCTTGAACCACACTCGGTTGGAAACCTTGGTTCGAAAGAAACAAGTTCCATCCTTTATGCATGCACACCCTTCACGGCATACACATGCTCCACACGGACACCATCAACACATGTATGCTCATGTGTACACATGTACACATTGTGGCCGAAAAGGCCATCTTGCTAAATTTTGTTATGATAGATTAAATGTTTCAAATTTAGCAAAGAAATTTGTTTGGGTTAGGGAAGGGACTAACCCCCATGGACCCAACAAGATGTGGGTACCAAAGACCACCCCTCCTATTATTTTTGATGTAGGTGTGGGCTCTCACATGACGTGAGAGTGATAGCACCTTGGAGTGGATGCGTTCCGGACTTCATGGAAATCAAATTGGATGCATCACTTTCAAGGGAAGGTTGGTGGAGATGACCACCATGTTTTGGAGACAAGGAGAGTTGCTTCTTCGTTTTTGGTAACAATCCTTTACTCCCATTTATTATGTTTACATGCTTTCCACTTCATTGTTTATAGCATGTTTTGACAATTTATAGCATATTTTTTATTGTCTATGGATTAGTATGTTCATTCCATGTTTATTAGATCCTTGACATACATATATAGTATTTGAGACACACATGCTTATATGAACCCATAATTAGTGTTCTCACTTTTGTTTGAGCTATAATGTACATCATGAATCTAATACATGTGAATTCACATAATAATCATGTTTTAGTTTTCCATGATGACTTTTATCATGATAATTTTTGTATTTGTTTTGATGCTTCTTGTTAAGATTACTTGTTTAGATGTTAGTTTTCATTAAGACTAGGAATTATACTTGTACATATAGTGGGCCACAAATAAATCTATATATGTTTGAGCTTGAATGCTTATTTGAACCCATTAGATGTGCTAGTATAGTCTAGTTTTGATGATCCATACATTTTAGACTTGTATTCATATTTTTGGATTTATATGAGTTTTGATTTCATGTATATGTTTATTTTGCCAAAACATTAAGATATACATGTATACCCCTTGAGTCATTTGCCTTTCATGCAAATCTATATATATGGACTCAAATTGTGTTTAGGGATATGTATGTATACTTATTGTGTTGACAATTCATACATATACCTTGAATTGAAAATTGTTGTTATGAAAATTTAGTCTTTCGTGATTTTCAAGTTTTCATGTGTTCATGTTTAACTTCATGTATATGACCATCTTATCCAAACTATTGACTATACATGAGTATCCTTTTTGAGCCACGTGCCTTAATGCATATATTTTGTGGACTCGTTATGTTTTGGATATGTATGTATACTATAGTTTGTATTAGACATACATATGCCTTGAAGATTAGATAGTTTTGATGATTTCGTGTTTTAAGGAATAATTGAGCTTATTGCCTATTTTTCATGATTATGATCTTCACATATTATTTGTACACTCATATCTATTGCTCATGTTTTGTTTCTCATGAGTTATGCTTTATTGGTTAGAATGATGATTATCATGTGAATTTCAATTTTGTTTTATTCCTTACTTGAAGGATTTCGTGCTAGTTAACAAATTTTTCCATTTAACTAGTTGCGATATTCTTCATTTGGTAGAGTTTTTCAAACAAAACTAAATTTTCAAATCTATCTTTGAAAACCCCTACCTTTCAAGGGCGGTAGGATGGGAGATCATGTTCATGTATGCCCTAAATTGAAAATCTTTAAAACTTAAATTATGATTGGGTGGTAGATAATATGATGTATACACTTGAACTTATTGTTATGTCAATTGGTATCATTGAACTCTTTCAATTGGTATCATTTTGATCTTCTTGTATACTCATATATGTTTTGTATGTATGTATGCTTTAAATTCCAAGTATATCAATTTCTATTGGTATCTATCTTTCATACATATATATGTTTGTGTTTATGCTAGTGCTTGAGTTTCAATTTTGTTTAAATTGATTACTTTTAAATTGTTATCAAGACTATGCATGTCTTTAGTTTGTTTTTCATAAAGGGGGAGAAAATTTGATTTTGTATTTCAATTGGTATTTGTACTCCCACTCTTTATGATTAAAAGTTGTTATTTTGAACATATGATATCAACATAAAATTTGTTTATATTTTTTCAAAATGAAATATATTCTTACAATTGGTATCAAAATTTGTGTTTAGACATTCAAAATTTGTTATGTTGTTTTACTATTGGTAATTTGTTATGTTTAATTACAATTGGTATCTCAAAATGTTGTTTAAAGAAAATATTCAAAGTTTTGATTTGTATTTCCTATATGCAAGGAGAGCTTAACATCTCTCTTACATATAGATTCATGTTGAGTATATTATAAATTGAGGAGCTTGACAACTCTTCTTTATATGATATACGTGTGTAGGGGGAGCTTCACATCTCCTCTTATGCATTACATAATATGTGTTATGTGAATTGGGGCTTGTCATCCCTTCTTCATGTAATGCATATGTGTAGGGAAGCTAACTTAGCGTCTTCCTCTTCATGAATGTATATAGCATATAACATATATTGATTCTTGTTTATTGATATCAAGATGCTTCATTGACATATTTTTAATTGATATCATGTTTGTAGTCACCCCTTATTGATTTTTTTTGTTTTAGACAAAAAGGGGGAGAACATTGTTTGCATTGTTTTGATTGACAAAAAGGGGGAGAAAGATTTTTACCCCTCATTTTATTTATGGTTTTGATTACCCCTTTGTTGATGATTGACAAAAAGGGGGAGAAAGATTTATGAAGTTTTATATGCATGCTTATGTTTATGCATATATTATGTTTTAATCTCAAGTTTAATCGTTTTATAGAGTTTGCTTTGTAATTGGTATCTAGAGGTTATTTTGTTTTGAATATTCCATTTGATATCTAGAACCATTTATTGTTTATGCATATGCATGTTTCATGTTTAATACTAATTGCATACATTTATTGTTTATCCCTATGCATGAGTTAAGGGGGAGCTTCCTTGAAGCTTATCTTTAATCCATGCATATATAACTCCATGAGTTTTGTCATCATCAAAAAGGGGGAGATTGTTGGCCCAATGGCCTTCCACTCTAGTTTTGATGATGATCAACTCATGTAGTTATGTTTACTAATATTCTTGTGTTTCTAAGTTTCAGATCATTAACAGGATATTAGTTGGTGATTTGCTTCAACAAGGAGTTTAGAAGTTATTCATGGTGATTCCAGGGCCAAAGCTTCAAGTTCACACTTTGTCTAGCCCATGGATGGAGTTTTGGACCGAGTCTACTTGAAGATGAAGATCGTCAAGAAGACTTAGGTATCTAGTTTAGATTATGAGTTTTAGATCCATTTGTAAAGCTTAGTATAGTTGATATGCTCAAGTGCACAAACACACACGTTTTATGTTTTGATATTTGGTTTCCATGAATAGTTTGATCAAAACAAGTTTTCAAGATTTATATGTATAGTAGATGTTTTCTATTTATACATACATGCTTAACTTATAGACAAACTTATTTTGACTATCCTATTCATGTTTTGAAAAAATCTAGTATGATAAAATACAAGTTTTGTTTATGATAAAAATACAAGAGTTGATTTTTGGTATTTCTATCATGCATATCCTTTAAACCAAAACCTTGTTATATGCTAGATATCAAAAACATAGATATTTCATTATGATTGTGTAGTGGATCATATCCATACACACTATGCTTTAATAAGTTCAAAATATCTTGTTTTTGTATTTAGTGAAGTTATGGAAAAACAAGTTTTAGAAAAACATATTTTTAGAAAAACAGTTTTTATTGTGATTAAAACTATTTAGTGGATTTACTGTGAATTTATGGGATTTTTATTGAGTGAAAAGACCTATTTTCAAATCCCGTATCTGTGCAGTTCTGCACTGTGCCTGCCAGGCCAGTTCGGTCGACCGGACCGGTCGACCGCACCAAGTGGCCGGTCGACCGGGTCGGTCGACCGATGTGCACAGACGTGCACGCTGGCTACACATTGTAGTCGGTCGACCGGACCGGTCGACCGAGATGAGAGTTCTGCTCTCAGGATGTTTCGGTCGACCGGGCCGGTCGACCGCTATTGCCCAACGGTCACATTTTTGACCGTTGGCGGTCGACCGGACCGGTCGACCGGCAGTCTGTCAGGCTGCCACATCAGCCTAACGGCTAGTTTTTCCTAGGGGCTATATATACCCCATTTCTCCATTGTTTTGGCCAAGATTTTTAGAGCTAAAAATTTCAGACTTTCTCTAGTGTTTAAAAGAGTTTTTAAAAGGGTTTTAAGCCAAAAAGATTTCATCTTATTTGTTTTTGGGTTTTTGGAAAATCAAAGAAAACTAGGTTTTGGGATTTTGATTTGATCTTTTATTTCTATCATATACAAGAGATTTCCCAAGTAGTTTTTCTTTGTTGCTTGTTTCCAAACCACTTAGTTTCCACACTTGAGCCATATCTTCTATCCTAAACTATTAGGATCTTGTTTTGTGGAAAAAGAGAAAAGAGAGTGTTTGAGGTTGTTGTTGTAAACCTCTAAGTTGTACACCCTTATTCTTGTTGTATCCCTCTTCGGTAGAGGTGATCGGGTGATTGTGTTGTGGATCCCTCTTAGGTAGAGGTGGAGTTTGGTTGTGAGCCTCTTCGGTAGAGGTGTGTGGATTGGTTGTTGTTGGTTGTTGGCCTCGGTGGAGGTTGTTGTATTGAGAGAGGAGTTAGGTACTCCTTGTGTTGTAAGAAATCCTCTTCGGTAGAGGTTCCCTCGGTGGGAGTTGAGATAGTGGAAATCCTACACGGTGGTGTAGGCGGGGATGTAGAGCAAGGTGCTCGAACCTCGAAACAAATCTTGGTGTTTGCGTTTTGATCCATTGTCTCTCTAACTCTCTCTCTTTACATTTGTGCAAAGCATCATTTCATACAAGCATCATACTTTCATAGCATTCATATTATATACATTGCTTGTGTTGCCTTGCATATTTCATATTGTAATTTATCCTTGATTGCTTGGCTTGATTGTGTGTGCACATATTTCTTATTGCTTGGATTGCTTGTGTGTGTGCCTAACTTGTACTCATCCAACAAGAGCTTCACATAGCGCCTCAACCCATTTCAAGGGGAATCAAGAGGAGTTAGTCCAGAGCCTCGCAAGGGGAATTCGGCTACACTTGTTGGATTGTATTAAGAGTGTTGCAAGATTTGTACTAGCTTCCGCATTTAGCGCACTTAGTTTGCATTTAGTTTCTTAGATTAGCACTTACACCTATTCACCCCCCTCTAGGTGTTTTTTCAATTTGCAACTTTAGCCCTTGTGTATTTGCACTTTTGACAATTGATATTTGCACTTTTGCACTTGGGCTTGGATCTGGGCTTTTGGGCTTCTTTTAGGCTTTATTTATTATTAAAATAAGAATTCGAGGCCTGCACACAATAAATCATAAAATATTAGTAAATGTGCAGAATTATATGAATAAATATGAAAATGTGATGGTAAATGTTATGATAAAAATGCACTTTTCACTACCAATCAGGAATATAAAAGAGTCGAGGAATGAATTGTCAATGACATTGTATTCTTGTACTCGTCGCTGGAATCCCCAAATTCAGATACAGATAAGTTAATCTGTACCTGATTGTACTGTTGATAAGAGCCCAAGCATTGACCCAGGTGGTTACCCACACCAGGTGTGAACCTAGGCTCTGATACCACTATGTAACACCCCAATCCCAAGGATACGGAGACGTTATGGCGACGTACATACGCGAGGTGAAAACAACCTCACGCGTACGTTAAGCCTCAGTACAGAACATAACCTCCATATACACAGGAGTTCCAGCAGAAATTAAGTATAAGAATACCTGCAGAAAGAGGTTAGCGATCATAACAGATATAAAAACAGGGATAAATAAGATAATAGAAATAAATCACCAGGATACCTATGAATGGTCTTGATGACGAGTCTCCTATGTGAAGCCAATGGAACAGTGGTCATGAACATGAAATGATAGTGTCCTGTCTCGTGTATCAGAGGTTGACATGCAATCACTGGTCGAGTGTAGTGATGGGTCAGTAACGGTGACTATATCATAGTGACAGTATACATGTAGCAGTAACGAAGTGGCAATGGCAAGTGATGTGAGGAATGTACCTAAACCACGTGAAATAGATGTATATGTCATAGACGTCTCTATCATGAAGTATCGCTTAAGTACCATGTATCGTGATTTATCCACATTTACGATTTATGAACTAAATATAATTTATAAAATGAAAACACTCACAAACTGGCAATGGAAGGTAGCTCTCTTTCCACGATCGCAACGGATCCAGAATCGTCCAAATGGAGGGCCGGATGCTCCCATATCGCCCGAACGCTAAAAGTAACGAAAATGGGTTAAATATGTAAATAAAAATATTAAATGCAAATACTAAAAAATAGCGGGGGTTTTATGCAAAATTACCTTTATGGGGTTGGATGCGGGTTAACGGGTCGGGTTTAGATCCGATACCCAAACCCAATGACTTAAGTGGAAGTGGGTTAGTGGGTTAATGGGTAGGGCTTATTGGGTAACGGGTTTTCAATCAACCCATAGGATTATAGTGGGTTCGGGTGTGAACCCGAACCCAACAACACACACACTCACACACACAGCACACACTCACACACACACACACACAGCAGCAGCAGCAGCAGAGGCGCTGCTACTGCTGTGCGCACCATGACTGGCCAGCACCGCTGGCCGGCGACGGCACCTCGCCGGCGGCGACGCCTTACCGGAAAAGAGAGGGAAAAAGAGGCGGGGAGAGAAAAACAGAGAGATGGAGAAGAAGAGAAAAGAAAAGAAAAGAAAAGAAGGGGAAGAAGAAAAGGAGGAGAAGGGGGTGGCGCCGGCCGGGCTGGGGCGCGGCGGCAGTAGCGCCGGCCTCCGTTGGGTCTGCACAGTGTGGGGGAAAGAGCGAGGTAGAGAGAGTTTGGAGAGAGAGAGAGAGAGAGGGGTTTTAGCTATTTAGAGAGAGTTAGGGGGGAGAGAGAGGATTTAAAGGAGAGAGAGGAAGGCGGTGATGGAAGGCGGTGGGAGGAAGTCGCTGGAAAAAGCCAAAGAAGAGAAGAAGTGAAAAGAAAAAGAAAGAAAAAGAAAAGGTTTTAAAATAATTAAATTAATATTATTTCATTTGGTCCAAAATTTGACTAGTCCCGAATGGTGCCCAAAAATTACAAAAATAGAGAATATTATCCTAAGACGTAATATGAAAACGGTTTGAAGAAATTCTATCTGATTTGCCAATTAAAAATCCTGAAAGATGTCGCCGGTACCGGGCGACATCGGTTGGCCCGATTTTCGATAAATTCAGAAAAATTCTCAAAAATACCCTAACATAGATAATACGAGTCTAAGACATATGGTGAAAGCGGATTCTCAATATTCTACTCCGTTTGTGAAATAAAAATCGTAGGGCCGAGTATCGGTATTGGTCGACGCCGACTACGGAGATTTTCCAAAATAATTCAGAAAAATTCCAGAAAATCTTGAAAAATCTAAAATATTAGAAAATAATATTTAAAATTGAAATCGTCTCAATCTAACTACCAGAAAGGTCAAATCAACATTATACGTCGTATTGCGTACCGATACTGTGATACGTACATCAGGGAGCAGGGGGTTACAGAGGTGAAGTATTGTGACTAGATAGACTTCACGTAGAGGTGAGATGTTGTGATCTCGATGAACAGATGATCTTCTGGTGAGAAGACAGTTGAGCTTGCATAGGAGGGGTGTGCATCCAGTTGTTAAAACCGATGATGGTGTTCAGTGTGCTCTACTCAGGCTTGGTTGTACCATCAGCTGAAAACATGTAGATTGGAGAAAGCTAGTCAATTGGAGAGTCAGTGTTGGCTCATGATGAGTTCTTCGTGAGGTCATGTAGTTGTTGAGTTGGAGACACGTTCGGTGATCAGATGTATGGGATATCTCGTCGGTGAAGTGTAGGGATGGCATGTGAGGTGCATCCAGTTGATAGCTGAGTTAAAGTTGAAAGTTTACAATTGATATTGGAGTTTGGTAAGGTTACAGGTGGCAACAACAAACTCAATTTGGATTTAGTGAGATCAGTAGAAATCAATTGTACGTGTACTGGCGATTCGTTTGAAGGAACAAGTTTCGTCTGTTGGCCAAGCCGAGATAATGTGTCGATTTCACCGAGATCGTGTATCGATTTCACTCAGAGCGCTCAAGCCAAGACCGTATGTCGATTTCACCGAGATCGTGTGTCGATTTCGCCAGGTGATATATTGGAGTTCATTAGAGTTCGGTTCAGATTTGAAAAATCTTCACCGAGCTGGAGAATTATAGGGAGAGAGAAGATAGAGAAGATAGAGGCAGATAGTACAAAGATCGAAAATCAAAGAGTAAGAACAGTGTATCGAGGCAGGCCAGGAAAGTTCCTGATCAACCGCACGGTCGACCGGTAGAGAAAGCATGTCAACCGCCCGGTCGACCGGTATGCATAACGTGCACAGGAGCATCCCTGTCGACCGCCGGGGCGACCATGGCTAGAGCGGTCGGCCCTCCCCGGTCGACCGACTGACAAGGCGCTGCTCTCTGTTGGGTCCGATTGACCGCGCGGTCGACCGTGGATAAGGTCGGTCGACCGGCCTGGTCGACCGATGACGCGTTTCTGTCGTCCTTTCGGGAGTCGGACTCCTTTCCTGTTTGGGGTCGAATTCAATTGGGGCTTCTTAAATTCCTGAATTTGTGGCTATAAATAAGGGATAGAGCCCTCATGTATTGTATCCCTGAAAATCCCTCTGAAAATCTCCGTTAGAAATTCCTTGAAGAAGGAATAAGTTGTAATTGATTGTTGAATCAATAAAATCTCTCTCTCCCTTGTCTCGAGGATGTAGACACGTTGCCGAACCTTATTAAATACTGTGTTAATTGCTTTTCTCTATTATTTATCTGTTCTTGATCGTGTTAGGTAAATCTCCGGCTGCATCTATCTCCTGTTAGCGGATTCCGCAGAGAGGTGGTTGCACAAGGACGCACGCAACATATGTGATCTCATTTTTAGTTTAAGCAAGAAGAGGGGGTGAGGGTGGCTTGGCTTGCTGTTGAAATCTTTTGATCACCCCTGTTTGCCATTTGCTTTCAATGGGATAAAGATAACAACATTGTTAAATGGCAACTAGCCTTTGAGTTCTTATTATAGGACTAGTTTCTTTTATTTTGTTTGAGGGAAGCAACAGAGAGTTGGTTGGTAGAATCAATTGCTTTCAATTGAGCGATTGTTTTTTGTTGGGGTTAGAAGCCTCTCTCATTTCGATCTTGACGCACTGCGAGGTCACTTGAGCGCACGATATAAAAATGCAGAGGAAGAACATTATAAATTTATGTGGTTCAGTAGGTAGCTCCGACCTTTCATTAATAGAGAAATTACAAGATTTACGAGGAAAAACTCTTATCTCTCTGACTTTTCCCCCTCTCTCTTCTCTCTCTTGCGTAAATATCTCATTCTCACACAGTGAGAGGATGACAAACCAAACCAAGTCTCCTCTTACAACCCAAGGGATCTTTACACAGTGCTAACAAATCTAGCATTATTTATCACCTGACGATAACCTACACCACTAAATGATCTAGGTCTTATGACCAAGTTCATTAACTCCTACTGTTTTACCCGGCTGCAACCGACACAAAACCAATATGGGCCTGTTTGATTAAGAGTGAAAGTGAGGAAGTAAAGAAATGAGGAAGTGATAATAGTTCCTTTTGGAACTTGGGAATTGGTTAGTAAGTTTTCCGGTGTTTAGATGTTGTTGGGAAGTGTGATTTGAAAAATGTTATGTCTTCTCCGGTGTTTGGATGGTAATATAGAGGTGAAAGTGAAAAAGTTGATCATAAAGTTCACCGCAAAATAATATTAAAATAAAAATTAATTAAGAAAATAAAAAATGGACTACAATTAGAATGCAATTGAGATTTACCATATCAAAAAATTAACTGTTTTGTGCTATAACTTATTACAAATGAGATTTACATGACCGCAAAATTAACTGTAGCACTCTGAAAGTAAGAAAATGGTTGTGTAAAAGAGAAAAGAGAAAAAGAAAAAAGTTTTCTTATTTTTCTTTTCTGGTATTTAGATAGATAGGGAAGTGAGCAATTATACTTCCTCATTTTCTTACTTCCGCCCGCTTCCTTGCAACCAAACACGACCGTGGATGCTAAACTAGATACAAAACACAATCCAACAGTTTTTTAGTGTATCGAGACCTTGTCTTTCTAGAACTAGTAACGATTATAAATCTGATTATGATAATGTGCCACTTGAAGCTTGAACTTTAATGGAAAACAAATAAAAAAAAAGATGAAAAAGTGAAAAAAAAGTAAAAACAAGAAGAACAAAGGAAGTATTGTGTGGCGACACACAAGGCCCAAGGCCGGCAATATTTTAATTGCGCGGTGAAATTAAAAAGAGAGGACTACCTTTAATCTCGGCGTCTGGGCCTATTGCCTCTTCAACTGGGCTCAGAGCCTAATACCGCATCTTTATCACCTGATTGAGATCCGGCCCTTCCAGTCCGGGCTCAATCGGTTTGGCTCAATACAGATAAGCCCATAAATATTTGGGAGGGAGCCATGCATAATAATTAATAACGCTGATTGATGGGAGCCCATTAAGAGCCCAGCTCAGACGCAGCGCAATTTAATTATAAACCGGTCTAGTTTGTAAATAGAAATTATACAGGGTGCAGAAGGAAAATTGCTCGTACAGTTTGATTAAAAGATCAATCCCCAAAAAAAAAAATTAGCTCGTGTACAGTATTACAGTGGTGCCTATAAAAGAAAAATGAGCAGGACGATGGTTAATGGGATAATTATTATTCTCGAGACAGAAAGAAGAGCGAGAAGGACACGAAACCAACCAGTTTAAGCGATGACGACAGCATCGACGGCGGCGGCGGCAGTGACGGCGGCGAGTCTGAGCATAAGAGATCGCCGGATTCTTGCGGCGGTGGGCAGCGGCACGGCCGCGCTCTCGCTCTGCGGCTCGGCCTTCATCGTTCTCTGCTACCTTCTCTTCAAAGAGCTCCGCAAGTTCTCATTCAAGCTCGTCTTCTTTCTCGCCTTATCGGTAATTGCCTCTCTCTAATGTAGAATTTAAATTAGGGTTTTTACTATTGATTCATGGTTCTTGATTCTGTGACGAGCCAAAGCTTGTAAGTGTGAAGATCTGAGAAGAAACAAGTGAGATTTCGGATTTTTTTTGACTATAAGCACAGTTTAGCAATAATAATAATAATAATAATAATAATAATAATAATCATGATTTAGGGCTTTGCTGCCGTGCATTTGATCTGGAAGCTAGTTACTTCTCAAGAGGGTAAAGAAATAGAAGGGAGAAGAAGAAGAAAACAAAGAGTTAAATTCACGAGGATAGAATATACTTATATTTTAGTGGCACGAGATTTTGCTTGGAAATGAAATGATGTAAACTGAAGAGTGAAATATGCTATAATTTTGGGGTATTTATCATTGACAGACATGTTCGACATTAAGATCTGTTATTGGATTAGAAGGTAGAGACTTGGATGTGGAAGCTTTATATCAGCTTCTAAATTGCATCACAAATTGATACTTAGAAGTTTAATTATCATATAAGAATCAGTGAAAATTTTGAATGTATGTTCCTGAGTGTGTTGTTTTAATCATTGGGAGAACATGACTAAAGCAGTAAGTCATAGGCAAGTACATTAATTTGGTGCGCGACAATGTACTTAGATATATAGGATTTGGCAGTTGATAGTTTGGATTTGGCAAGCCTTACCTGTAGCTTTTTCTCTCAAATCAGGAACTTAGGATTTCATGGTTACAAAATTGCTATTTGCCCATGTAAAAAACCGAAGGAGGAGAGTCCTCTCCAGGGGATCGTCTAAGGGGCAAAAAAACCTAGGGGAAACAATGAAAATGTATGCCCATCAGGTTTATGGTATAGTCATTAGGAGAGGACACAATCACTTCATGTAAGAGTACATAAACTAGGATTTTGACTTATTTTAATTCAATAGGGAGAAAAATAATTTTAATGTGAATGACTAATGATGATGCATCACGGATTTGTGGGAATTAGGCTTTGAGCGGGAGACAGATCTAGAAAGGATTTCAAGATTTTTTACGGTTAGTCTTTTATCTCAACAAAGATTTAGGATCAAAGAGGTTTCAAAACAAAGTTCAAATGTGTTTTAGGTTTGGCTGGAATTTTGTAGCAAGAAATTAGAGAGGAGAGGGAAGGATGCAGAGCAAAAACTTCATACTTCTTTTGGATTCACGCCAGGATAGCTTCAGACATAATTTGCATCTACAAACCATCAAAGAAACATAAGTGAGAAATAAAACTCAATATTGCATAACATAAAAGAGTGTAACCTTAACACATGCGGGTACACATAGAGGCAGACACACGATCTAAAAGGATAAATTAATTTTGATTGATATTGCAACTATTTGGTCAACCTAGCTAATGCAAAGATATTACAGCTACTTGGACATCTATATTAGAACTTTGTAACAGTCCATCCTTAATCAACAGGGGCATAAAAGATCTAATGCAGTTATATAGACATCCTCGCTAATGCAAGATATTTTAGGTACTTAGTCATGTATATTACAATGTTTTAACAATGTGTCCTCACTCAACAAACATGTAAAAGATCTAATGCATATAATGTGGACTTAGATGGCCAAGGTTCAACTCTTGGTAATAGAACATGTAACTATAATCAAGGAGAGGAAGAGATTAGTAGATGCTATATATATTTTTAATGACTGAAACCTAATCTTCAGATTTGATACCAAAATAAAGTAGAACGCTTTGGAAGCTAAGAGAGATTGAGGAGGAAGGGGAGAAAACTATAGAGAAAACATGATGAATTAGGGAACACAACCTTTAAACAATCAATCTATGTTGCACGGATATGACTACACTAACATGGACATGACACATGACACGTGAAAATTTCTAAAACACACACATGACACATGTGTCCATCACGACATGACTTCACAATAGAATTGTCCATGCTACATAGAAACCAGTAACCAAATACAAGAAAATGTTCATCTATTAAATAGTCTGACATCCAAGTGCAAACACTTATTGATACCTAAAAAGGAGTTCTAAGCCAACTATAATTCCTTATAAACTTGAATTTTAATAAAATATTATGTTAGAATCCTAAGCAAACTAAAATTCCTAAATGAAGACAAGGACATTAACCAGAATAAACTCAAATTCTAATATCCTATTTGTAATAGAATTGAAGTTTTCTTAAAGTGCACTTATTCTGCGGGCCTCACTCATTTGTTTCCAAATAAACCCTCCTTAACTATTCAACCATTTTATAGTCTCCGCTTGGGTGACAAGCTCACGTTACTGAGCTCTGCAATATCTTATTTTTAAGATATAATTTAGAATACTATCCTAATCCTAATCATACTTCTAAAGAAAAAGATAAAGGCAAATATAAACTTCTAGAGGAATACAACCTAAACTTCAAGGGGGTTTCCAAGGACCATCCATCTCAATCACATAAGGCCATCCAAATCTAAATCCACATACACATGATGCATTAGTGCTTAGTGCAACGGTTGAGCATGTAGGCTCTACATGATGTTTTAAAAAGTGCTAGGCAGGTCTGTGCGCCTGGAGCTGCCTAATTACAGCAGGTTATTGTCATACCGCCTAGACGACCATTTACAACAATGAGCATACACGTGTGGTGGGTGTAGGTAATACATACATACATACATATACATATACATACATACATACATACATACATACATACATACATACATATATATATATATATAGAGAGAGAGAGAGAGAGAGAGAGAGAGAGAGAGAGACTTGTGTCATTCCGGAAGGATTCGAGCCCAAATTCTTCCCACTCAAATACAACCCTCCGACATTCGAATACAAGATCCACTCCGTTGAAGTTGATCTATATTATTTCAAGTATCTATAAACCAAAAATCAAGTGTTTTGAATACTTTTTGCCCATGTTTCAAGTAGCAAAAAAAATGGACATCCTAAATAATGAGTTGGTTAGTTTAACGGTGTAGAACATTTGAAACTTAACAAAAATTAGTTTGTAGGGGTTTTTAAATGTTTAGATCATGATCAAATGACCGTATCAAGAATTTGTATGTTTAAAGACATAGATCTAACCAACTCACTACTTTCGGCCGTCCATTTTGCGCCACTTGTTGCATGGGTAAGAAGTATTTAAAATACTTGATTTTTAGTTTATAGATACTTTAAATAATATAGATCAATTTCAACGGAATAGATCTTGTATTCGAATGTCGTAGGATTGTATTTGAGTCCGGAATGACACAAATCTCTCTCTCTCTCTCTCTCTCTCTATATATATATATATATATATATATATATATATATATATATATATATATATATATATATATATATATATCCATGGTTTGATGAATATTTCATGTAGATTAATTAATTTTGTTCACCAAGTGGTCATTCTAGGGAGATTGGGTTTTAGGCTGCTACAGGTGGAATTTTCATCCTCTGGGTTGGTATCACACACATCCATAAATAGCCAAATAGAACATTCCTCATTCATCTAATCTAACGAAACCCTCCCCACTCCCCCCCCCCCCCCACCCCCCAAAACCACCACCACCACCAAATCAAATATATAGAAACAGAAATGGGTCCAAATGAGTTAATGCAGTTGTCATTATTGTTAAAGATCTTCTTTGTGAGCCTTCTCTGTATTAATAAAATATCATAACTGTTGTGGAAGCTCATTATTCTGGGATGCTTCTTTATTCTGTTGGTTTTATTTGTTGGATCTTCAGCATTTACTTTGCATTTTGAAGCTGAGATCAGTTATAAGTCAGAAGTGTTCTTGGTATAAGTGATTTATCTCATAGTATTTCTGTTTAGCTGTATTCTTGTTTATATTTAGTCGTTCCATTCCATAAAAAAATTATGATTGCAAAAATAAAAGTTGAATGTAACACATCATTCTTGAAGGAAAAATACACAAGGAAAAAAAATCCCAACTCTCATCCAAAAGAAAAGAGAGAAAAGAATATGCTTTTGCTCGCAACTTGCAAGCATGTTTCTATAGAGCAATTTCTGACTCATTTTATGCTTATGTCTTGTCTAAAGCAATTTGCAATTTGTTCCATCTAACATAGTGTCTTGTTTTTCAGGATATGTTCTGCAGTTTTTTCAGCATAATTGGGTATGTTCCTCTTTGACGAAACCGTAGAATTTCTTGTATCGAAAGAGAGTCCTTTATTTTATTGAAACTGTGATACCACATACTTTCTGTTCTTGTCCGATTTACATGTTGGTAAATGCTCTCTGAAATTCCAGGAGTACCTGTTTTACCTCACTCTTCAAATTCAGAACTCATAAATATCAAGGGGTAAAAGATCACAAAAGCTTACAGTATTTGTTAAAACAGATGGATCAGGGAGCTAATGTTCTTGTGTACAGTGTTTTCATTGAATGAGCTAAGTTGCTCACGATGGAGTTGGCTATTTCTAGTAGATTAAGGAATAGTGAAGAATGTAGCATAGATGCATGATATGATGCGATGGTACTGTTCATTTTCAAAAAGCAGGACGGAGGTCCAGCAAGGATATGAAAAAACTATATGAGTATGTTAGCCTGTGCATTTGCGTACACACACACAAAATACATGATGCATCAATGCGGGTATGAGGGACATGCACGCCATGATATGAGTGCGTGGATATATTGTAGGTGCGGCAATAATAAATTATATATGTGTAGTTTTGCATGTGTAATGTTCATTATTTGTAGTAGAAATTTGTAAAGCTAGGTTGGTTAAAAATGCAAAACATCTTGGATGGTATGAATCATTTTTTGAGTTATACAAGTCTAATAATTATGTTAACAATCATATTCTTCATTAAGAATTCTTAATTATGAACCTAGATAAATTATATAAATGCAATTACACAAATACCAAGCGGAAGGATTTGGAAGCAAATCCTTCTCATTCAAACTCAATGTTTATGAAACACAAATTGGAGAGCACTCCATTCAAGTTAGACCATTATGAGTGTCCAAAAAGAGGGGGGAAAATATGTGTTTTAAATGTTTTTATCCTATGCATCAAGTAGGTATAAATGGACGATTTAAATAGTGAGTTGGTTAATTTAATGGTGTAGGATATTGAAAACCTAAGAAAAATTGGTGTGTAAGTGTTTTTAAGTGTTTAGATGATTATCAAATGAGCAGATCAAGAATTTTTATGTCCAAAGTCATAGATTTAAGCAACATAACACTTAAGAGCATCCTTTTGTTGACTTGTAGATGCATGGGTAAAATTGCATGAAAACACTTCTTCTTTTTTAGTCACGTTAAATGATGTGGATCAACTTCAACGGCGTGGATCTTTAATTTAAATGGTATAATATTGAATTTGAATGAAAAGGATACGGTTCCAAATCCTTCTGGAAGTAGCCAAGTCTACGTCTCTCTCTCTCTCTCTCTCTCTCTCTCTCTCTCTCTCTCTCTCTCTGTGTGTGTGTGTGTGTGTGTGTGTGTGTGTGTGTAGCTAAGTTTATTTTTAGTCACTTTTTTTATTTTGCTTCTACACTTCACATACTTCTCGAGCATGTATTTATTTCCCCTTACCAGATAATGAGTTGGTAGATACATAGTGTATATCCATATGTATGCAAGTAGTACTGCAATGGCATAATTATTTCATCGGGCATTGTTTTGCTTTCATGTCTTTCTAGAACTAGTGTAATCATCTAGACAATTTTTTTTAACGAGCTAAAACTATTTGCAGCTGTGCATGCAACCAGGCATTTGGAGCAATACTGAGTACATGATTGATTTAGAAAATTCAGTGTGTTGTTAAGAGAAACTAATTTCATTTCTAGTCTGTTAAACTTATATAATAGCATAGATTTTTTTGGTTTGTGACAATGCATGGGGAGGAAGATGGAGGAGAGCCACTCTTAGAGAAATAATTGACAAATACAACTATAAATTAAGAGATCACCAGTGAGGTGCAGTTACCACTCAATTGAGTTCCTTGAGGAAATAATAAAGGTGTATGGATTTTATGCCTCAAAATCAAGTTTCAGCTTAAGAACATTATGGGTTATGAAGGCATATTAATTTTGGCAAAGACATAAAATCTTCTGATCTTTCAACATGCTTGTAAAAAGTGCAATTGTACATATTTTTGAGATATGCTTTCCGTGTGAAACAATGCCAAGAATCAGTCCTCAGAAATTAGTGACTGAGTTGCCACACTTTAAGTGAAATGCTAAATTTGTATATATCCTGAAGAGATGCTGAAACCATCTGATGGTGCATGGCGGCGGAAAACTTTGAACTGATACTGCTATTGCAACCTTGATAACTTCATTATTTTTTCTTAATCTGGTTAAGTGGTTATATTACTTGCCTTTTGCTCTCGCTTTCTCATGTGTAAGGGAAATTCATTCAGCTTCCTACTTTGAATATTTGCGGCTTGGAATCTTTGCAATTGAGTCACTAAGCACTTCTTTACTGATGACATGTATAGAATAACTGTTTTTTTATTTGATCTCCAGGGACCCATCAAATGGATTTTTTTGCTATGCTCAAGACTATAGCACACACTTTTTTTGTGTAGCATCGTTTTTATGGACTACAACGATTGCGTTCACTCTTCATCGTACTGTTGTTAAACACAAAACAGATGTAGAAGATTTTGGATCTGTGTTCAATTTGTATGTTTGGGGTATGCTTTCACATTGTAGAAATACCTTTTCTCAATACTTTCGTTCCGGAAGTTTTATTTGGTGTTTGATATACTGTATTGTTTAAATCTGATGAATCTATGGCTGCTCACTATTTCATATTTTTCTATTTTGTCTATATAACTGAAGATATAACTGTTAACATGGATGTCTTGCTCCGGGTTAGTTTGGAAATAAGCAGTATGATTCTAGATATAGAAATGTCATATCCGGGTGATTATCATGTGCATGATTTTGATGCAATAAAATGTCATCTTTATTGTCATCATCTAAGCCTTTACCCTCTTAGTGGGATCAGCACATCTCTACATTGAGATGGCTCCCTTGAAGAATTGGCAAACTAGCACAACTGGTGGTCCAAGACATTGACCTGTTGGTTGATCCAAACTTTGATCTTTGCATCACACACAAGGAAGGGATTTGCCATATCAAAGAAACAGAAAAAAGAATAAAAAGAAAAAGGACTTTCTTTATTGGTCATTCAGTTGGCCCATTTAACTAGAGTGCAACCTCCAAAATTTTCCGGTCTAAAAGGAGTCTAAATTAAAAAATATGGATAGTATTTTCTATATAGAAAAATAACAAGCGGGTTAGCCCACTGGTAACACCCCTCCCTCTCAAGGGGGAGGTTCCAAGTTCAATTCCTGGAGTTGTTGAACTGGAGATTTAACTTGGGTAACAAGTGATGGGTGCGTGTGTATACCGTACAGGCTGGAGGGTGAATCCATCCTGTTTCTCAATTTTTTTTTTCTATATAGAAAACTACATTCATCTTACGATCCATGTAGGCCATAAATGGGTAAGGAAAACTATTGACTTCTCGTGATGGTGGTGGTATAAAGAAGGGATTAAGAAGAGCAGTGTTAAGGTATGGAAATGAAAACCTAATGAGAGAAGTGAGGGCATTATTATGAACAATGATAGTTACTAATTCTCTTTCTGCATACTATCTCCAACTAATCTCATAAGAGGGTTCTCATAAAGAATCACCGAACACACTTCTATTCTTGAACGAAATCAAGTCCTAGTACATGTCCCACGGGCTTGTCTCCTAGTGATCTAGATCATCAGTGGTGGAAGACATCTTTAACTTTATCACTTCACGAAGTACATTTTGCTCATGACAAGACAGATACTTCACTCACTGAGAACTGGAAACGTGTGACTATATCATCCTGAAGATAATTAGGACCTTACTGGCCATGGCAGATCTTGACCATGAGCTGCATGATTCAATGTCTATTTGTTATGTTTATTTTAAAATGGTTTCTTAGGATAAATCAGAAGAACATATTTTGATTACTATTGGGCTTTCCTCCTTCATATTCAAGTCATATTTTCTTAGACCGGTAAATTATCAATTAGTCATCATGCCATTTGAGTCCCCTTACCAGGAGAAAAGAAACATGTGTATAGATGGCAGTACTTACTAGGACTATACATCCCAGATGCACGTGTGCAAGTAGCCAAATAAGCTTCCATGTATCGGTTTCTCTTCAATTGTCTTCTTATATTTTCTTAAATACTGCATGGTTCCTTCTTGGTTTGAAAGTTTCCATAATTTATTACCAACCAGCATGGAAAATTACTGAGCATGAATGCTTTGAGGTCAACTTACTTTGAGTTTAGATAGGCATGTGAGTTAGGCTTGTAAATTTTCCTCTCCCTCATCAATCTTATTTGTGCTTCGCTATCCTGCACAGTCCTGCTAGTTGAATCATCTGCTCTTTAACTGCTTGATTAGTTTGTGTACAAACAAGGGTACTTTTGAACATGTCTTTCTGCAATGCTCATCTATATAGTTATTGAACTTAAGGACTCAAATGCTGTAGACTGATTGTTATTTCAAAGATTAGACCAATTTTTAAATAAATATAGTTCTAATGGAATTGCCTTTGTATACAACTTACTTTTGGCAGGCACCTCTCTTGCTATGACTGTCATGCGCACCATAGGTAGTGATCCTGGAACCTGGTGTTGGACTGGAACTGAACATACAGGAAAGGCAAGTATCTAGTTTTTGTGGCTGTGGAAATGTGCATGTTGTGGCTTATTAGTTTTTCCTCTACATGCTATATAGCTTATGGATGAAGTGAAGCAATTTTTATGGCTTTCTGAACTAGTATTTCTTTTGCAGGAGTGAATACTGAAACTATCAATTCTGCCATCTCAGTGCATAACCTTGTGTTCTTAAAAATAAAACCATTTAAATTTAAGTCTTTAAGAGAATGAAGAAAAATCCCATTTAGATATTAGTCAATGGGAGAAGAATTCTTTTTTTTTTAATATATCTACTATATGCTGTTTAGCAGTTTCCTTTTAGGCTATTTGGTACCCTTGTAATCTGTCTATGAATTGGTTTGCAGGTAGCTCACTTCATAACATTTTATGCTCCACTGTGGGGTGCAATTCTTTACAATGGATTTACATACTACCAAGTAAATCGCATGCTGAACAATGCAACACGGGTACACTTGCTTTAGCCCTAGAGAAATTTCATATGAGTTTGATCGGAGACTTTCTGATTAGTTTATTTCATTTAATCTGGGAAGATTACGTTAGTTTAATTTGAAAATTTCTGAATACAATGTTTTAATATGAAATTTTCTGATAATATCAAATCTATGCTTCAAATATGAATTTGCAGATGGCTGTTGGCATGTCAGATCGATCATACCAGTTTGATGCCGGAGCAGACAAGAAGGTTTTGCTCTGCTTATTGCTAATTAATACACAATGCTTTTATTGGTACATAGTTTACTCTCAGGACAAGTCTTCTATAAAATGTAAAAGTTTTCCATCTCTCATTCATCATGCTGAGTGACTGCCGCTTTTTTGGGTTTATTATTTATGGTTAAGGTAAATGTATTAAATAATGCTATGTAGCTGATATATCATGATTATTTGGTATTGGAGAGAGAAATGTCTTGATAAATCAGAAGTGCATATAATTGCTGGTTATAAATCTGTACACAGTACCTTGTTTTGTAGTTTTGGACCTCTGTACCTAGTAAAAACATATATGGCGTCAGAATTAAAAAGTTACAAAAATACCCCTACTAGGAAAAAGGCTCTAAAAAGCCTAAAAAACTAGAGAAAAATCCCAAAAGTATATAAAATACCTAATGGCCTTAGATAATTACTTACTAAAAAACTAAACAATTAACCCTAAATATCACTAAAGAAACTCCCTTTATCTCTTTCAATAGCTTCTTGATCCCATCAATTGCAAATGACATAAGACTAGACTATAGAAATCTAGATGCAAATGCAAACAAGCACACGGATACAGAAAACCATAGTACAACCTATAGGACTACAATGAAACCTATGCAACCAACCTTGATGAATGCAAAACTACTTGACTAATAATATGATAGAAATTATGCAATGATGAAGAAAATCCTAGAACATATGCAATCAAACAGAGGTTGAGTATCAAATAGCAAAGGAAAAAAATATCAAAAATCCTAACTAGTTGCTCACAACAAATAAGAATTCACGACTGGAGACAAAGAGAGGGTTTGGAATCAAACTTGAGATGTGAGAGAGATCATACACCAATTAACAATCCCAAACCGGGTCTGATAGACAAGTAGGCCAAAGCTCCTTTGAACTTGATGTCCAAAGTGATTTTCTTTAGATTTGAACGCCTCAATTGCAAGTTAGATCTGAAAACATATTCAAATCTGCAAAAGAACTCAATTTTGATGCGGAAGAGGCTAGTTAGGGTTCCGAATGCAATTAACTGCAGATTTAGGTTGAGAGGAAGTTTTGGGAATGATTATGGACTTTTTATATGACTGTTAGAATCTAAAACAAGAGCAGAATAGCCAAAAACAGCCGGAGAATTGTCAAAAATAGTAGCAGAATTGCCAAAAACAATCACAAAAGTGGAGGTAGGATGGCAGCAGGAAATGGAAAGGATCAACCATAATGGAAGGCTAAAGTTAGAGTTTTGATTGTGTAGATATCAAATAAAACAACTAGAGAAGAAGAGGAAGAGAGATGAAGGCTTCACACTCCAATGACCTCACACCATAACTAATAAAAGCTAAACTCCATCACAGAGAAGCAAACAATATTCATCAATCTGTTAATTATCAAAACCATAACTTTAGCCTTTCATTACTGTTCATCCTTCCCCTTTACTGCTACCATCCAACCTCCTCTTTTTGTGGCTGGTTTTGACAATTCTGCCGCTGTTTTTGGCAATTTTGCTGCTGTTTTCAACAATTTTGCTGCTGTGTTTGGCTATTCTGCTGCTATTCCTGACCCAAATGGCCATAAAATAGTCCATAATCCTTCCTAAAATTTCTTCCCAAGCTAGATCTGAGTTAATTGCATATCAGAATCTTAACCTAGCCTCTTCCACATCAAAATGGAGTCCTTTTTGCAGATCTGAATCTGTTTTCAGATCTGAATCAAACAACAGCAATTGAAGTGTTCATTTTTGAAGCAAATTACTCTGGACATCAAGTTCAAAGGAGCTTTGGCTTATTTTTCCATCAGAGTTTGGAATTGTTTATTGGTGTGAGATATCTCTCTCACCTTTGGTTCGATTTCAAATTGATGAGGACATCATGCCACCGCCCAGGAGCAGGTTCGATCGAGTATACTTCAGGAGGCGACGCGCTGGTCTTCTATGGCTTTAGATGGGACTTGTTTCAGACTTTATTGATAGCAGATGTTTTTACCTTTATTTGTTTTCCTTTTATTTTTTTTCTTTTGTGGACGTTTAGTACCACATCGGTTATTTTCCAGTAGTCCTCTTTTGTAAAGCCTATATAAGGCCCCTTAAACTATTGGAATGGATTATTGAATGATTAAAATTTCCACAAATTATCTGAGTAATTCTTGAGTCTCTTTTGCTCTCGAGTTTAGGGTGAGAAGCCCGTGCAAGGGGTGGAAACCCAAATTTTATCTTTCCTCAGATTAAATCTCAGTTACGATTTGAAGGTGATTGCGATCCAGGTGGTTTTACATCATTTTGGTATCAGAGCACCGGTTTTCAATCCCCTTCAAAATTTTCCTTTTTTAAAATTCTTTCAGTCTCCAAACCCTAGATCTATATCAGCTCTTGATTTAGATCCAATCAAAAAAAAAATTAAAAGAAAAAAATTACACTGTTCAAAAAAATATTACAGTGAAAAAAAAAAAATTCATCGTCGAAATTCCCTAATAATTACAAATTCCCCCTGTTCAACAACTCTCGCCGCCAACACCATCGGCGATCAACGCCGCCCTCATCGTCTTCGTCAACATTCCCCAAGGCCAAGATCTGCATCCACCAGCCTCAGGCGACGTCACCACCGCCGCTGCCTCCTCCACCTTCAAGCAGATCTTCCCCCCGATCCGATTGCGCCACCAGCGAGCACCACCAGCATCATCACCACCTCCCGACGCCCCCACAGCCTCCGCCGACGACAACAGCGGAGCCCTCATCTCCGCCCGACACCAGCGAAGGCCTCCAACGCCATCGTCGGACCCGCGACGACGCCTCAGAAGCCTCCCGAGAGTCCTCGCCGATTGATCCCGCCAGTGCTTCGTCGGATCTTCCCCACTGAGCTTCGATCAAGGTTTCCCGCACCTTCCTCCGCCGCCGCATCACCTGCAGAGGAATTTCGGCCACGATCGGAGCAGTTCGTCGCCTTCTTCATCTCCGACGCCTCATCGTGCCTTCGCCGGAGAGTTTCGCCGTCACCTCCGCCCAATCAAAGCTTCGCCCGTCCCCTGTCGCCACCATCGTCGGAGATCATCACCTTCGCTCACCCGTTCGACGCAGCTACCCTCACCGGCGATCGCCTCAGGCCGTCGCTGACGTCGATTTCCCTCTTAGGTCTCGTCGACGCCCTCCTCGCCTTGCCACAGCGCCACCGGCGCCACACTCTCAGCCCTAGCTAGGGCAAATCGAGCTTGAGATTGAGCGGAGAAGGGGCCTGGGTGTTGTTGGGTTTGATTTTAAAACCCAGCCCAAAAACTATTAAATGGGTTTGGATTCGAACCCATAAGTTGGTTGGGCCGGATCCAAACCAAACCCGACCCAGTCAAAACCGTTCAGGCTGTAAAGGGATAGTTGCGGGTCTGGGTTTGATCGTGTAGAGCAACTTGAACCTGAACCCGACCCGATCCACTTAAGTGACGTCACTGCTGACATCAGCAACCGGGTTAACTCACTGAGTTGACTCAGTCCAGATCCAGTTTTCCTGACTCAGTCCAGAATCGCAGCATATCTTCCAGAGGTCGTTCAGGGCTCGTTTCAAGTCCGAATTGACCCGTTTTCGAGGCAGTGGATTCGTGACGATCAGTACTACGCGCCTACAGCAGTCTCGTTCAGGTTTGACTTACGGTCGTCTTCCCAGGTAACTTTGAATATTCTGTCAGTTATTCCTGTCACTTGATTAAAATAGCTAGTTCTCCCAATCTGTCGCATGATAGAATTTATTGACTGTTGCCCACTAAATAAGTGAGTTGTGTGATTCTGATCTTGAGTGGTAACCGACCTAATATTAATTGTGCAATTAAATTAATTTGAATTTGTGGTTACTTGATTAATCTTGAAAAGTAACTGTATCAGCACGTGTTTTATCACTGTCTCCACATTACAATTTCTTAATCACGTGTTAGTCTCATTAGCTTAAAATTGGTATTATCTTTCACCATTCTAATCTCTGACTCCTCCTGCATAACATACATATCTTAAGGACAGCTTGCATTTAGGATCAGTGAAAATCTTGCATGCCTACTAGAAGTGGTAGAACTTTTTCTATAGGCGAAACTTCAGCATCAATGGACCCTAGCATTCATGATACCCTTAACACAATCCTACAAAAGATACAGAGCATGGACAGACAACTACAAGAGGTTAAGGATCAGGTTGATGTCAACTGTAGGGATCTAGCAACCAGAATTGGTAGGCTAGAAACTAATAGGAGAAGAATCAGGGATGATGAGAGTTCTCGAAATGACAGTAGATCTCCTAGGCGTGAGCGAGGCCATGACAGTAGGTCTCCTAGGCGTGAGCGAGGCCCACCTTACCGGACAACTGATGCCGATGCCCAGTATATCAGGAGCGTTAAAGTTGATGCTCCTTCTTTTGACGGGCGTTTAGACCCTCAGGCCTATATCGATTGGCAGTTGGCCATGGACCGATATTTTCGTTGGCATGACATGTCTGAATCAAGAAAGGTTCAATTGGCCGTTATGAAATTAACGGGACAAGCTGGGCAATACTGGGAAAATTTAGAGAGGATGATGAGGTACAGAAGGGAAGACCCCGTGGACACTTGGGAAAGCATGAAAGAGAAGCTTATGATGAAGTATGTTCCACCATCATTCAGTCAACAATTGTTGGACAAGTGGAATCGATGGACCCAGGGAAACAAATCAGCTGCTGACTACATTGCTAAGTTTGATGAATATCTGAATCGGTGTGGAGCTATTGAGTTAGAATCTCCCGAACAGACCCTATCTAGGTTTAGGTCCGGTCTTAGGGATGATTATCGCCGAGAGCTCATTGCTCGAGGCATCACGACTCTAGAACAGGCGTATCAGCTAGTCACCGACTTAGATGAGTCTAGAGGATCCTATTTTAACCGAAGTAACTTTAAGGATAACTCTAGAACCACCACTACTGGTCAGCCAAGCTTCAACCGAACACTTCCTACCCCAAGTAAACCTGCCTCCAGTTCCTCTAGCGTCAAACCAGCAGGTCCTTCTGGTGCAAAGCCCTTTGCATCCGAGAAGAGAACGGTAAGTGAACCAGGAAAAGTCAACCCTAGAACCCAATGCTACAGGTGTCAAGGGTATGGTCACCTCGCCAGCCAGTGCCCGAGTCAGACCAAAACCCTCTTGGTCGAAGTTCCCATTGAAGATATAGAAGGAGAGGATGATGGAGAAGAAGTGGTGCACCAACAAGACGATGACTCGGATGCCTCTGTCGAAGAGTATGAATTTAATGGGTGCATCCGAACTGTGGAAACGACGAGCTTACCTCTTAATGTAGCTCGCACCCAATTAGGAGTGGTTAGATGTACTTTAACCCAGCCTGAACCACTCAACGACTGGAGAAGGACTGCCATATTCCAAACTTGCACAAAAATTGGCAATAAGAACTGCAAGGTAATAGTGGATAGTGGCAGCTGCAACAACGCTGTGGCATCAAAGTTAATTACCACCTTGGGGATGACACCAGTGAAGCATCCAAACCCCTACAAAGTTACATGGATCGATGCTACATCTATCGATGTTCAAGAGAGATGTCAAATTCCCATCCAGTTTGCCACATACACAGAAAATGTGTGGTGTGACATACTACCCATGAATGTAGGTCATATCATTTTGGGTCGACCATGGTTATTTGACCTAGATGTGACCATACATGGACGTACCAATCAGTGTTCGTTCGTCCATAATGGGAAAAGGTGAAGATTATGTCAAATCAACCGAAGCCGCCAACCCGAGAGAAAGAAGCTGATAAAGGGAAAGATAAAGTGGACGTTATAAATCCAAAAAAAAAGGGTTGATAAGGGCAAAGGTAAGATGGAAATGAATTTGATTAGCCCGATCAACTTGAAAAGAGCTTGCAGGATGGTTCTACTTGTTATGCTCTCGTGGCTCGAGAGGCTAGCCGGGATATCGAGGAGCAGATTCCTGAGCACATCAAGCCAATTCTGGAGGAGTTTTCCGAAACCCTCCCACAAGATCTTCCAGTGAGTTGCCCCCTATGCGAGACATTCAACATGCTATTGACTTAGTCCCAGGAGCAACTTTACCAAATTTGCCCCACTATAGAATGAACCCAACTGAACATGCGGAATTGCAACGGCAAGTAGAAGAACTACTTGACAAGGGGTTCATCAGAGAGAGCTTGAGTCCATGTGCGGTTCCCGCACTTTTGGCGCCAAAGAAGGATGGCACATGGCGTATGTGTGTGGATAGTCGTGCAATCAATAAAATTACCGTCAAGTACCGTTTCCCTATTCCCCGTCTTGATGATATGCTGGATCTGATGTCAGGTGCCACAATCTTCTCCAAGATTGATCTTAAGAGCGGGTACCATCAAATTAGAATCCGACCCGGGGATGAATGGAAAACCGCATTTAAGACTAAGGATGGGTTATATGAATGGTTGGTTATGCCATTTGGACTGTCCAATGCTCCAAGCACCTTCATGAGAGTAATGACCCAATTGTTTCGACCGTTTATCGGTAAGTTCGTGGTGGTCTATTTTGATGACATACTGATCTATAGCCAAACCCCGGAGCAACATGTGGGTCATCTGAGGCAAGTCCTCTGCACACTCCATGCTGAGAAATTTTATGCAAATCCAAAAAAGTGTGCTTTTTGTATAGACAGAGTTATCTTTCTAGGATTTGTGGTTTCCTCCGAGGGGGTTTCTGCAGACCCTGAGAAAGTGAAGGCAATAACCGAGTGGCCACAACCCCGGACGATCAGGGAAGTCAGAAGTTTTCACGGGTTAGCCACTTTCTACCGTCGGTTCATCAAGAATTTTAGTGCTATCATGGCACCTATCACCGACTGTTTAAAGAGTGAGGTGTTCCAGTGGACTCCTGCTGCCTCCAAAGCTTTCGCTGAAATAAAGAAGATGATGACGGAAGCTCCTGTAATGCGTCTCCCTGATTTTTCAAAAGCTTTTGAAGTAACTTGTGACGCATCGGGACTAGCAATAGGTGGTGTACTGAGTCAGGAAAACCACCCGGTTGCTTATTTCAGCGAAAAATTAAATGATGCCCGTCAACGCTACTCCACTTATGATAAAGAATTTTATGCGGTTGTACAGGCGTTGCGCTACTGGAGACACTATCTGTTGCCACAGGAATTCGTGTTGTACTCAGATCACGAAGCGTTAAGGTATCTCAACTCTCAGAAGAGATTAAACGCGAGGCATAGCAAATGGGTGGAGTTCTTGCAGGATTACACTTTTGTTCTCAAACATAAAGCAGGCATCGAGAATAAGGTCGCTGATGCGCTGAGTCGACGTGTCACGATCTTGGTGGCAATGAGTACAGAAGTGGTTGGATTTGAGAAATTAAAGGAGGAGTATGAATCATGTCCCGATTTTGGGAACATTTATGTCACGTTACGAGACGGCCCTGTTCGTGAGATGTACGGTTTTCTCCTTCAAGACGGTTATCTCTTCCGATTCCGTAAGTTGTGTATTCCCCGTACGTCCCTCAGGGATTTTCTCTCTTGGGAACTACATGCTGGAGGTCTGGCGGGACATTTCGGTCAGAACAAGACAATTGAGGCCGTTGAACACCGATTCTACTGGCCGAGTCTGAAAAGAGATGTTTCTAAAGTAGTTAGCCAATGTCGCACGTGTCAATTGGCCAAGCAACAAAAGCAGATTGCCGGACCTTACACTCCTCTTCCTGTACCTAATTGCCCCTGGCAAGACGTGAGCCTAGACTTCATACTAGGACTGCCTAAAACTCAAAAAAAGCATGATTCTATCCTAGTGGTAGTTGACCGATTCTCTAAAATGGCTCACTTCATCCTGTGTTCCAAGACCTCAGATGCGTCTCGAGTTGCTGTCTTATTCTTTGATCATATCATAAAGTTGCACGGGATACCTAAAACCATGGTGTCTGATAGGGATGTTAAGTTTGTTAGCTATTTCTGGAAAACACTTTGGCATAAGATGGGCACCAAACTGAAATTCTCAACCGTCTTTCACCCACAGACAGATGGTCAAACCGAGGTGGTAAACAGATCGCTAGGAAATCTCCTCAGGTGTCTAGTTGGAGAAAATTTAAAAACTTGGGATCTCATTTTGCCCATGGCTGAATTTGCATATAACGGATCTGTTAATAGGACTACGGGTCTCAGTCCTTTTGAAATAGTAAACGGTTTTAAGCCCAGGCAACCCATTGATTTAATTCCCATGGCTCATCATCATTCTAGGGTATCAGACTCCGCATCAGCATTTGCATCCCATATCCATGCATTACATGAGGAAGTCAGAGACAAGATAATGAAAAATAATACTGATTATAAAGCTTCTGCAGATCTACATCGCCGATTACGGTCTTTAAATGTCGGAGATTATGTGATGGTCCGCATGCGACCCGAACGGTTTCCACCAGGAATCGTGAAGAAATTACACGCGCGAAGTGCAGGGCCATTCAAGATTATTAAGAAAATCAATTCAAATGCTTATGTGGTGGATCTCCCACCTGACTTTGGCATTAGTTGCACCTTTAATGTTGAGAATTTGGTTCCATATCGAGGTACTTTTGATACCCCTTCTGATCCATTTGTGGATGAGCCAAGCCGAGACCTTTTTGAGAGCCCCCCACTACCTCCACTTCCCCCTAAAATGTCCTATGCAACAGAACATATAGATTTTATCTTGGATGATCAGATTATCTCTACTGGAGATGGAGGGACGAGACGCTATCTCATTAAGTGGACGGGAAAACCTGATTCAGAAAATTCTTGGATTACTGAGGAAGACCTCCAGCATCTTGATCCTGATCGACTGGAGCACTATCACAGCAGACAGCAGTTCTGTCCCCCACACTCGACAGGGTCGAGTTCCTTCCACCCGGGGGGAATTGATGAGGACATCATGCCACCGCCCAGGAGCAGGTTCGATCGAGTATACTTCAGGAGGCGACGCGCTGGTCTTCTATGGCTTTAGATGGGACTTGTTTCAGACTTTATTGATAGCAGATGTTTTTACCTTTATTTGTTTTCCTTTTATTTTTGTTCTTTTGTGGACGTTTAGTACCACATCGTTATTTTTCAGTAGTCCTCTTTTGTAAAGCTTATATAAGGCCCCTTAAACTATTGGAATGGATTATTGAATGATTAAAATTTTCACAAATTATCTGAGTAATTCTTGAGTCTCTTTTGCTCTCGAGTTTAGGGTGAGAAGCCCGTGCAAGGGGTGGAAACCCAAATTTTATCTTTCCTCAGATTAAATCTCAGTTACGATTTGAAGGTGATTGCGATCCAGGTGGTTTTACATCACAAATCCTCTCTTGTTTCTTGTCGTGAATTCTTAATTGATTTGTAACTGATTAGGACTTTTCATAGTTTTTTGCTCTTTGCTATTGATAGTGAATCCCTTTGTGATTGCATACATTCTATGATTTTCATGATCATTGCATAATTTTAATTTCTGTCATATCATTAGTCAAGTTGATTTTTATCTTTTATTTTATTTCAGTTGTATTTTCATGTATTTGAGATGTATTTCAGTTAGTTATTGCAAATAACCACATGGAGTAGTGGGTAGTTAATTAGTTTAGTGGGTGGTTGTAAATTTGTAACATATATGTACCCATGTATTCTATTTGCAGAAGGGATGAAATGAAATTGAAAGAATCTCTCTTGCCTGCTTCTCTGTGTGTTATCTCCTCCAATCTCCTCTCCTGACCCCCCGCTCTTTCTCTTCCATTGATGAATGAATCTTGACAATTACTCTGCCTGCAGCCTTCTCCTCCTCTTTGTTGATGTTCCTTCTTCCCTCTGTCTTCTTTTTCTTCCTTTTAAATTCTTCTCTACAACCAAACACTCACAAGGAATCAGTGTCTTCAGTGCTCCCACAACAGTATCCTCCATCGGCAGTGCCTAACATCGAGTGTTCCAACCTCCTCCAGGCTGCAGTTTCTCTGCCCTCCCTTCCACAACGAGCACAACCTACAGCGCCTGTAACACCCTTCCCTTCTCTTCTGTCAATAAGAAGTCAATCTCGAAGGATCGACTCACCCCTTGCTTCTGTACAGCGAAAGATTTCATCTCTTTGTTCCTTAGCATGCTTCAGCATGAATCCAGGCTTAAGAAGTTCAGCAATTGTTACAGCTCACTGCAGCTGTTCAAAGGAATTAGAATCGCCATGCCATTTGAATAGGGTATTCCTAGATTGCAATAGGAAACAGTCAGCAAAGTATAAGGAAGTTGCTACCGCATCAACTTAAACTGTTTGTTATTGTGGACTGATGTACCAGATACTCGGAATAGTTCCTTTTGCTTTCTTTGCATTCCACGTCAACAACAGCAGCAACAACAAGAACCATATCAGTGAGTTTTATTTAAACACCCGAGTTACTAGTTGGGTTACAATGTAAGTTTGTTTCTAAAATTTTATCATTATTTCTTGCTATCACTATATTGTGAGATGTGTGATTGCAAATTTTGTGATTGCTTATCATGGATATTGAGGTTAGAACTTGTCATACGTAATTTATGTATTATAATTAGATTTAATTGAGAATTGAAACGTTCAAATCAAGCATGCAATACTTTGTTTAAAACTCATCTGTTTGACATTGTTAGTTTTCAATTGCTTTCCTGCCGAAAATCTTTGTATTTGGTGAAACGTGGCGAGTTCGATTACATCACTGATTCCCTACATGGCACGCACCCACTGTTTCACATCACAAGTTGTTTTGCATACATATATGTTGGTTGTATAGGTTTCATTGTAGTTCTATAGGTTGTAATAGGGTTTTCTGCATCTGTGTGTTTGCATTTGCATCTAGATTTCTATAGTCTAGTCCTGGGTCAAATTTACAATTGTTGGGGGATCAAGAAGCAATTAAAAGAGCAATAACCTTTAAAATTCTGGAAGTAAAGGTTGTTAAACTTCAAAAATAATAACCTTTTAAAATCTGAAAATAAAGATTATTAAACTTCAAAAAAGCAATAACCGCTTGGAAGATATGGAAATCAAGGTTATAAAGAAAGAAGATAATAACCTTTAAAAAGGCTTAAAATAAAGGTCATTATACCTCCACAAAAATAATAAAGGTTCTTAAATTTCATTAAAAAATGAAAATAAAGGTTATTAAACTTCAAAAGATAATAACCTTTAAAAATCTGAAAATAAGGTTATTATATTCTCCATAAAAACTAATAACCTTTAAAGATTCTGAAAATGGAGGTTATCAAAATTCTCCAAAAAAGTAATAACCTTTAAAATTCTGAAAATAAAGGTCATTAAATCTTTAAGATAATAATATTTTTAAAATCTGAAAATAAAGGTCATTAAATTTCAAAAGATAATAGCCTTTAAAAAATATGAAAATAAAGGTTATTTAATTCTTCAAAAAAATTAGTAACCTTTAAAATTCTAAAAATAAAGGTCATTAAATCTCCCAAGATTATAACCTTTAAAAATCTGAAATAAAGGTTATTTGATTCAAGTATGAACGTAAGCGATGTTAGCTCATGCCTTAAAGACTATGCATGTATGATTAAATTCTCTAGAAAAATTAATAACCTTTAAAAATATGAAAATAAAAGTTATTAAATTCGCCAAAAACAATAACTAAAATTCTATACAGTTTAGGTTATTAAATCTCCAAAGATAATAACCTTTAAAAAATCTGAAAATAAAGGTTATTAAATTTTCCAAAAAGAAAACCTTCAAAAATCTGAAAATAAAGGTTATTACTCTTCTAAAGCTAATAACCTTTAGAAATATGAAAATAAAGGTTATTAAATTTTTCAAAAAAATTGTAACCTTTAAAAATTCTGAATATAAAGGTTATTAAATCTCCAAAGATAAAACCTTTCAAAATCTTAAAATAAAGGTTATCATTCCTCCGTAAAAATATTAACCTTCAAAAATTCTGAAAAATAAAGGTTATTAAATTTCAAAAATAATAACCTTTTAAAAATATGAAAATAAAGGCTATGAGCTTCAAATATAATAAACTTTATTAATCTGAAAATAAAAGTTATTAAATTCTCCAAAAAATTAATACCCTTTAATTTTTTTCAAAAACATAAAGGTTATTAAATCTCCAAAGATAATAAACTTTAAAAATCTTAAATAAAGGTTCTTAGAAAATTCGAAGAACCTTAAAATGGCCAAATCCCTACGAATGGACCGCAAAGTTCCTAAACTGGACCATATACAAAATTCCATATCCAACGTCTAACTAAAGGTGATTAGTCTATTTACTATGTCGTGATCTGATGTGTGCAGTTGGTGACAACAAGGTCCGCCTCTTTATCATCTCTGTTCCCGATTTGAGAAAGTAACCTTTCTCGCCTAAGCTTGAAGAACTGATTTTTAGAAAAATCAATATTCAAATTTCATTGACCATATAGTCTTTAAATTAAACAAACAAATAACAAATCCAAACTCATTCAAAATCCAAAATTCAGACTGAACAAAGAGCCCGAAGTCTTTAAATCTGAAAGAGATTCAAATTCAATCATATGCAAACTAAACTGAAGATCGGTCATATGCAAACTAAACTGAAGATCGGACCCCTAAGTCCTCAAACTAGAACAAATTCCAATTTCAGTTTAAAAATCCAAATTCAAAAATCCCCAAACTAAAAACTCAACGCCAAGTTCAAGACTGAAGAAAAGACCTCTAAGTCTTTAAAGTAGAAATAAGTTCAGTCAAAATATCCCATGTCGCCTTGATATCGTGCTCTCCCAAATCTGATAAGTTTCTCAATGCATATGGACAGGTTACTCTATTCTTTGGGTCTTCATAGTTCACACTGTTCCCAAATAATTCTCAGTAAGAAAACATTCTAAAGTTGATAAAACAAAGTGCAGATATTGAGGGAGGACACCAATTGTAAGGTTCTGGCATAAAAGCAGCGATACCATGTGTCACGTAATGAAGCACATACATTTCTACTCTAAAGCCGTGTCATATCCTAGACACATATCTGATACGTCACTTTTGCTGTGCCATTCTGTTTCTTGTGTACTTTTTCAGATCTTGTTATGTGTCGGTGTCGTGTCATGTTGTTCCCATGTTGGCATTTCATGTCTATGCTTCTTACGTCACATAGTTCCTCTGCAAATTTGGTAATTCATCCTTCCTGAAGTAAACAATTAAGATAGGTCCAACATAAGAATCTTGTCCACCTTCCAATACCTGATGGCATATCCTGTTTGTTGGACAACATGTGATTGCTTTAGATAAACTCCGTTTGTTCATGGTGATTCAGTTCAGAATTCATTTTAGACATTTCTACGTGAGATCCCTTTAGCAACATAAACTATCCTTGTTTCCAACAATGATTTGTGAGGTAGACCCCAAGTTGTAATAAAAAAAAAAAAAAGAACAGATGAAAATAATTAGATTTTCCTGTTGTTTTTAAATGAACGAATTCTTTCTATGAGTGTTGCCTAATTCTAGCAGGGTGGATAAATTCTATCAGGAACTAAAATGAAATATCTTCCTATTCCCAGAGCATGAAAGCATAAATGCACAATAACACTAACTTTTACCATTTAAATTATTTTGTATGGGGATGTCATTTTAAAGTACACCAATAGATCCTAGCATATGTGAGTGTGATGCGAATAGTTGTGGGGTCGCGTACATCTACTTTTTCAATGTATGTGTGATGTAGCTCTTTATTTATTTGTATTTTGTCCACGTTTTAAAATCAGTACATAATAAAAAATGTAAATGAAATTTATTGTATTGACATTTTCTGTAATTATGTTACAACGTTTGTGTTGTAATGCAGTGTTGTTATTATCTTACCTGTGCTTTAACAGATTGTAAATAAATGTATAGCATATATGTTCATGTCCTTTCCTGTTTCCTCTTGTAGGCATTAAATAGGTGGGGCTACTATCCCTTGATCTTGATAGGATCCTGGGCATTTGCAACAATCAATCGCGTACATGACTTCTTTTATCCAGGCCATAAGATCTTTTGGCTTTCATTTGCTGATGTTTGTTTCGCTGGACTCATGGTATGTGCATCTCAGCTTTATAACTCGATTTCCACCCAGGAATGAACCATACATTAAATTTTATGTACCAGATGTTGCATTCAATTCTTTGAATCTCTTGAATACTCATGATTCTATAGAACTTAAGCATAAGAGTTCAAGTTCATTGTGGGTTTTATAACATAAAAATTTTAGATGTCAAAGGACCTAAAATATTTAGTCTTCCTGAATCCTGTTTAACTACAAGAACTCAATGTGCTTTTGCATTTTGACAAGCACTAGAGTTAGATGTTTTTTTGGGGAAAAATTCGACGTGCATAAATATCCCAATTAAAATTAGTTGTTGAGTTCTGGTTTTACTTGAAATTGATAGCCTCAATGGAAACAACCTAATGCAGTAACGAGTTCAATGGAAGATGAATGCATTTATGAACCTACGTGGGTTCTAGTCCTAGAGAAAAAAAGGTTTGTTCTAGGTTAGGATTCTAGAATATTTTATTAGTTTTAAATTGGAATATTTTGATATCTTTTAGTTGTTTGAAATGTTTTTTTATGCCGAATTGATGACAAATCCTTTTGAGTTATCTGGGATAGAGTTATTTTACGTAACAAATATTTTTTTATTTTGTACAGTATTTACTATTTAGTTACTTTTAGGCAGAATCTTCTATGTATCTGTGACTTGTCTATAATATGAAGCCATCCCCCGTATGAAGCCAAATTAATGTGTGAAGCTTTAACCCTAATCTTTCCTTCACTTGCACACCATTTATCTCCTTTGGTTGGTGAAGAGATCCACCACCAGGCTTCAGATCACCAGCAACAAATACCTCAACCTTGTTTTCTGTGGGTTCATTTCTTACAAAGATCGCTACATCGACTATTTTGATAATCCATGCAACTTGAATATTGTATGCATGAGATCTCCTGATATTTTGAAGATTTCTTTGTCTGTTAGAGGTATAAAGATTGGGAGTTTCATCTAGGAGATTTCTTATTTTGATTTGAAGAACGAGAGAAAATATTTATATGTTAAATATAAATTACTTGGCAAAGCTCTTGTATGGTAGGAGAAGAATTGCACTCATTGTCGACTATGGTCACACATGAAGATTCATCTTCGGCACTGATATCTACCTCCACACCATCTCATTGCCAATTCCATTGTTATCATCACCATCAATAGCCATAATTGAAGCCTCAACTGCTGAACTCGACATTGCCTCCATCTTCACAGCAATCAGTGTCAGCACCTCACCTGCAACTTGCTTGACAAGATTTCACAAAGGATCTTTCCATGATTTTACGGGGTCTGTTCTCACGGTTCAAAGACTCGGCCGAGTCGGAGACGAGTCGGCCGAGTCGTATCCGTCTCGGCCCGCTTTGAGACGAGTCCGAGTCACGAGTCGGTCGACTCAACTCAGAGGAGACCGACTCGGCCGAGAATCGGAGTTGACTCGGTCGACTCGGCATTATGATGATGATTTTGTGCCTCACGCAATTTAATGTGAAAATAACTACATTAGCATGTATTTATGAATGTAGTTTGTGCAATTTACTATATTGTGCATGTACGCGTGTATTTATGCTTTCGCTTTATATTTAGTGTGCTAGGTGATATATTTTGGACATGTGATATATGAATGTGGATGTCTACATTTTTTTAAGATTTGTCGTGATTTTTTCAGAATTATTTGAGCTTTCTATGTAGCGTTTTGCGCGTATCGCCCGATATCGATCCGAGTCGCCGAGACCGATCCGTCTCAGTACCTGCCGAGTCGGCGGCCGAGACCTCGACTGTGAACCATGTCTGTTCTCCCTTCATTACATCCCAAATCTAAGTTCACTATTTCACTTCCTTATATGGCAGATTTACTGCTGCGGAATCTGCAGCGCCGCTAGCTTCAACCTTTTCGCTGCTAAGTCTTTCATTGCTAATGGAATCATCATAGGGTCTGTTTGGATTTAAGGAATTGGTGTGAAGTGAGGAAGTAGGAAGTAAGATTTATTTCCTTTAGGAAAAAGGGAAATGAGTAGTAAGTTTTCTGGTGTTTGGATGGTTGTTGGGAAGTGTGGTTTGGAAAATGTTTTGTCGTTTCCGGTGTTTGGATGGTAATGAAAAGTGGAAATGGAAAAGTTGACCACAAAGTTGACCGCAAAATAATATTAAAATAAAAATTAATTAAGAAAAATAAAAAATAGATTGTAATTAGAATGCAAGTGAGATTTACATGACCAAAAATTAACTGTTTTATGCTATAACTTATTATAAATGAGATTTACATGACCACAAAATTAACTGCAGCACTCTGGAAGTGAGAAAATGGTTGTGTAAAAGAGAGATGAAAAAGGGAAAAGGGGGTTTTCTTATTTTCCTTTTCCGGTGTTTGGATAGATAGGAAAATGAGCAATTATACTTCCCCACTTCCTCACTTCACTCGGATTCCTTACATCCAAACACGCCCATATTCAGAGACTGAGGTGCGTGAAAGATTGAAACCATCATCCTCTTCACCATTGGAAAATAAATCAGAGCGTTCACAGGCCATGAAGCCATCTTCTATGTTGTACTCCTCTTGCTTCACTACCTTCATTGTCTATGCCAGAGGTTACATTATTGCTTGCAACAGAGCTTTTATTGCTACTGGAAATAGAAAATCAGTCTCACATTGAGCCATTTCTTTGTTGATTGAGTCTCTTTCGATGTTTGAAGCAAATGTTTTATCTCTAATAATTTTGTAGCCATCTTCTTTACTTATGTTTCTTGCAAATGACCAATTCTACCATGTTTGTTGTCCCACAGAGCAATCCATGCAATGTCTAAGCTATTGATAGCCTTGAATCACTCGGCGCTTTTCATGAAGCTGACAACCTTCCCTTTGTTACTCAAGTCTTTGTTGATTTACCAACTCTGTCATTGCCTGTGAAACCTGCAATCCTGATTCGAACAAATGATAAATCAAACATTGAAATTAATCACATTGAAACTCTGATTCCATTCTTTTTCCTATCCAAAGATCAGTTGTTGTCTGTTGTTTTTTCACATGGAGTATTTATGAGTAGGTTCCCTTACTGCGATTCGACTTTCACCTCTTCTTTTTGCCTTATCCAACATTTGATGATCCCTCTTCCACTTTGATGGAGGAATGTTGTTTGAGAGGGGGAATGGGAAACAAGTTTGGTTGAATTTATAACCCTGCATGGGTTGGGTTAGGAAATAAAATAAGTTTGTTGGAAGTGAAGGATGCAAATAAATTTATTAAAACTCTAGAATTGGTTTTAGATTGGAATCTTTTAATATCTTTTAGTTATTTAGAATTTTTGGTTATGATAATTGATAAGGAAAAATCTTTTAGAATTATTTACTGTCTAATTATTTTGGCAACAAATCTTTGATATTTGTAAAGATATTTTGAATTGGCATCAATTATCTGTGAACAAAGAAAAAGAATGAAAACTTTATTAAGTGAATTATTCAATTTTACAGGTTCATATTAAACTTTCAAGTCTATTACAATGCACTTACCAAAGTTGATAAACATACACCGCCTTCCTTTTGAAGAATGGGTTCTAAGTTTTTCATTGACAATGTGACATCTTCATTATGAACCAACTCAACATGTTAGTTGCAGCAGTTAACATCATCGAACTTGGTATAGTAAATCCAATTGTACTGGTTCATCTTTCAAATGTTTGTATTTTGATATTAAGGGTTCAACTTGAACATTGTTTACTTTCTTCGACCTCTATATAGTTTTTAGAGCATAGTGGACATATTCTAAATATCTCAATTTTGTTCAGGGAGCAATTGACTTGACCTTACTAATAACTTCTCACTTATCTTTCACGTATTTCGTATATTTGATTCTAAAGTTAGGTGGAGTTGTAAATGACTCATTAGACATCTCCTTTGGATTTGGGTTTCTCCTTTAGATCGTTTTCATTATCATTTTCATGTGAATTCTTTAAATTTCTCCTATGTTTGCATTTAGTAGCATATGGAGATGCAATAAATTGAAAATGCTTTGAAAGTTGAAGGTTTGGATGCTTTGTTAGGTTAGTAGGGTTTAATGGTGAATATAAAGAACTGATGACAGAGTTATAAATGTTCAAAACTTGTTATTCTAGAGTGATTGCAATTTCTTTGTTCTCTTGATTATGGCCTTCTAGTTACTAAGGTTAGGATTCTGAGCCAATAATTGTTCATCCGGTCGTAAAATTCTGAAAATAATTTATAAAATAAATGGCTATTTTAAATATGACTCAGAAGAACCAAGTTATATATGATAACAAATTAGTATATACCCAAATATGAGTAAATTACTTTTTTAAATGTTATTTTCTTCATTATATAGTTAGCTCCCAATGCGGCCTTCATGTGATGCAATTCTAAATGAGATATTTTACATATCTGCAGATAATGGTACCTTATCAATAAAGAAAAATTCAGCTTTATTCTTAAAATTATATGCTTCCTTTTGCAGTATGCCTCGAGCTAATGCTTTCCTTAGGCAACTTCTCTTTTGTTTTCCTTGTTTGCTATATTTAAAAATTTGTAAACTGTTCTAAATTTCGAGGATAAAATACAATTGAACTATTAAACAAAAAATTTTAGTCAACTTATTTACATTCAGGTGTTAAACTTCATATTTTCCACTTTTAGCTGTGGCAGAATTAGTATCTATTTGCCCAATAAGTATCACTAACACGATAGGATATAATAATATAAAACACAGTCACGTAAAAGTTAAATTTGATACAATTGTATGCATGTCTATCTGCATGACCATGGGAAACTTCAAAATTAGGCGATTTTATCTTAATTCTGTTTAGAGAGCAATTACCTTGACCCCTATTTGTAACTTCTTGCTTATCTTTCATGTGTTTCATATGTTTGATTTTGAAATTAGGTGGAGTTGACAGTGACTCATTAGATATCTTGGATTTGAGTTTCTCCTTTAGATCATTTTTATTATCATTTCTTCAAGTGAATTCTTAAATTTGCTCTTATGTTTTCTTTTTAGCAGCATATGGAGACAATAAATTGAAAATGCTTTGAAAGTTAAGGATTTGGATGCTTTGTTAGGTTAGTAGAGTTTAATGGTGAAAATTTAGAACTGCTGACATTGAGTTATAAATGTTAAAAACTCTTTATTCTAGAGTGATTGCAATTTTCTTGTTCTCTCGATTATGGCCTTCTAATTACTGATGTTCATATTCTGAGCCAATAATTGTTCCTTGACTCATAAAATTCTGAAAATAATTTATAAAATAAATGGCTGTTTAAATACGACTTCAGGAGAAAAAGTGATATGATTACAAATAAGTATATACCCAAATATGAGTAAATTAATTTTTGAAATGTTGTTTGCTTCATATAGTTACCTTCCAATTAGTTCATGTGACGTTCATGTGATGCAATTCTAAATGAGATATTTTACATATCCCCAGATCATGGTACCTTATTAGTAAAGACAAAATCATCTTTATTCTTGACATTATATGCTTCCTTTCATGGTATGCCTTGAGCTAATGTTTTCATTAGAAAACTTCTCTTTTGTTTTCCTTGTTTCCTATATTTAAAAATTTGTAAATTGTTTTAAAATTTAAAAATTTGTAAATTGTTTTAAAATTTCGAGGATAAAATATCAGATGAACTATTGAGAATTTTCAGACGACATATTTACATTCTGATGCTGAACTTCAATGGTTAATTTTTTTTCAGTTTCAGCTGCCGCAAATTTAGTGTTTGTTTGCCCAATAAGCATCACTAACATGATAAGGTATATAAAGAACAGTGAGGCAAAAGTTAAATATTGATACAATTCTATACATGTTTATCTGCATAACCATGGGAAACCTCACAATCGGAAGGTTCATAATGCTTCTCTCTTACCTTGCAATGCACATCTTTCGTCATTCCAATGAGTCATTAAAAGAGACTTAGCCTTCATAATCAAAATTATTCCCAAGGAGGCGAAAATATATATTGTGACATGACAACCGTTAATACAAATTCATTATAAGTTTACTCTCACACAATCAGACTATCAATAGAAATATAAAGAAACAATACCTGCAAGGGAAACATCAACCATAATGTCCTTGAATTCATTATCCCTCTGTTTTTCTTTATGCACGAGAATAACAATTTGATGATCAACGTTTCCTAGTTACATATATTAATGTTTACAAAATCATTGACTGTATTAATATAATAATTGGTATGGAGAACTAATTTAATGAGGAGGCTAGGAGTAATCATAAAACAAGAAGTACAACCATTTGTTTGGAAATGATCATCAACCTTAGATTTTGAATTAATACATTCCATTAGATAAGATACTATGATTTTATTCATGTTACTCTCTTTATATTATTCCCAAAATTTAGGATTGATGTTATATTTCTCAAACACAATAAGATCGTTGTTATCAAGCAACCCCATAAGAAAAATGCGTCTTAACAACAATTGGTACCACATAATATTTAATTTTAACCATCTATCTATGTTTTCTTGACAAACAAGCCAATAGCGAAGCACTCGTCACATGGTAATTTCCCACAACTGTAACATATCACCAAATTGCATTACTATGACAATATGTTTCTAAAGAATAAAACAATAAATTAGACATTTAGGATGTAAGAAAACAATAAAAAAATTATATTAAGTGGTTATTGCTATATAAAACTTGTGTATGCATTAGTCAAAAGGAGTAAAAATACATAGATTTATTAACTAAAGGTTAAACACTCAAGTAGCTACATTGCTAGTTCTTATATTATTGAAAATTTTCTACACGAAGTTCACTTTCAAGTAAATGTAAATGTGTGTAGCCTCTTATATATTTAATTAAGAAAAATCAACACATTTTAAGTATATGAATGCATACATTTCCGAAAGAGTGAATTTGTGCTGATTTTTTTCTGAAAGAATATAAAAACCATATAAAAACAGTTATAGATACCTTTAGTGCTTAACCTGTAGTTAATAAATTTATGTGTTGCCCTCCTTATTTTAACTAATATGCACACACATTTTTTATAGCAGTGATTGAGTCAAATTTGTAGTTAATAAGTCTATTTTTCTCTTGTTATTTTCTTACATCTAAATGATTTAACATGTAGCTGAAGGAGTTGAGGTACATGCGACATAACCCTAAATGGGTGTGCCAGGTTTATTATATAGAATAAGAGGAAAAGGAAAATTACAAATATATCCCTAAATACTCCAATACTCAATCTCAAGCTTAGAGCATAGATATTAATCATGCTCAGCTTGGTACATAGCTGAAAAAAGCTTCTGAAACAAAGCTTTTGTAAAAAAATCACCTAGCTGAGCTTCGGAAGTAACATAGGACGTGACGATCCGCTTGGACATAACCATATCCCTAATGAAGTGACAATAAACCTCAACATGCTTTGCCCTCTCAAGAAATACAAAATTGTTGGCAATATACATAACTGCTTGATTATCACAATGCATCGCCATTGACTAAGAAGAGATCACTCTCATTTCGAATAGTAATGACTAGATCTTTATCAACTTACTAGCTGTGTGAGCCATAACTAGGTACTCAGTTTCAGCACTAGAGCGAGCAACCACATGTTATTTTTTACTATGCCAAGTGATTAGGTTATAACCCCACAAATGTATAATATCCACTAATCGATTTGCGGTCAATAGGGTCCTCAACCTAATCAGCTCAGAATAACTGGCTATATGGAGATGAGAAGAAGGCCGATAAAACAAGACTTTATCAAACACCTCGTGAGATACTGTAACACACGACAAGTAGCATCCCAGTAAAGCTGATGAGGAGTCTACATATATATACTCAAAACTCCAACAAATGTAATGTCTGGCATACTAACATTCAAGTAAATGCTAAATTGGTAATGAAAACATGTAATATTTTGAGAAAATGGGTTGTAGAAAATAAAATAATTTTAGTCTTCTATATAGGGATAGATCTATTATAAATTAAAAGGTTGACATGCTAAATAGCATAACTATGATATATTGTAGACAAAAGAGTAGATATTTTGTAATTTTTAAATAATGAAAACATGTTCAAACCATTAGAAACTAAAGGATTTTGACTTGCTATTGTGTATATAAATTTTGTTCTTTGAGAGTATTTAGGGAAAATAAATTGCTTACATTTATTGAGAATATTGAGAAAAAAACTGCTTACGTGTAGTGAGAGTATTTAAGGAAAATAAATTGCTTGTCTATTGAGAATATTTAAGGAAAATGAATTGCTTACATTATTGTCTCTTATTGACTTGAAAATATATATAACTTTCACCCGCATGTAGCTATTTATTTTTTCACCAAGAAAAAAAAAATGTATAATGAGAGGTTATATTTATTCTTGTATTGAGATTATCCTCTCAATTTGTATGTTTGTATTCGGTGATAAATGCAAAAATCTATAGTGAGTTCTACCAGGTGTACATGCACTTTACAAATACTAAGCACGTAGTATATTTGTCTGGGTACATATTGACCTAAACATAGGTCAAATAAGAATATCATATTGAATTTAGTTCAGAAAACATGTAGATCATGCCGTAATATAAGAATGCCGCCATATCATAATTTTTTTCACATAAATACAGTAAACAAGGAGTAATATCATTCCAAATTAGAAATAGGTAACATCAAATATAGTAAGGTAATTATAGAAATAATATATATGTTTTGCTTGGATTGCAATAAAATCTCTAATTTGAAATTCATATAATGATAGCAATAGATAGAAATGGATTTTAATTTTAAAAAATATCTTTTTTACTTATTTAGAGAAAAAAGTAATTTGAAATTCAAATTGTTTCTCTCTACAATACATCTCCATATAATGATAGCAACAGATGAAAATTACTGCTTTTCTAGGTTAGCGCTCTTATACAAAATCTTAAATATATTTAATATTTTTATACATGAAGAACCTTCAGATTAAATCTTTTATACATAGGTATTGATGGTGGCGGAATAATAGTGGAGGTGGAGAAGAATTTTGCTTTGTGGTGAAACCGAAGAAGGTGATAATAGTACTGGAGAAACAAGAATGAAATAAGTTGGGGGAAATGCGGTATATTAGAAGTTTAGAAAGGTAACACTAGTAAATAAAAAATAGTTTAGATGATATAGGATAGAAGAGAGCTATTGATGGAGGCACATGTGCTAGTAGTATTCATAGAAAGTCAGAAGATGTGGTGCTCAAAGTTATTCAGATTACATATTAACAGAAGTGATGAAAAAATGATGAAGAAATCATTAAATTCTAATTCAAGAATGAAAATGTCTCCTCTCATGTAAATCACAAAGGATTTTGCATATGCTTCCAATATAAATCTAATGTATTTAATTTTAAATAGGTATGTTTTGTAAATTATACATTATTATAAAATATGTGGGTAAAGGTAGACAAGAGAAAGTACAGAGATATTTTACCTAATATTGTGAAATATTTAAATGAAGTAGCGCACATGTAAGGAGAGAGGATATGTACCCTATATATAATATATACTATGATATTAGAAATTGTGAAAATCAATCACTATGATGAAAAAAGGGGAGGGAAAAATAACTACCTAAATATGCTACTTTTTCTAAAATTTCTAAAGATTTTTTTCAAGATGAAATTGTATTCTGTAATCGAATCCAATGTAATGAAGATCATTATGATAATCTTAAACATAATCCTATAGTAGTTACCATAGATAATCAAAGTTCAAATTATAAAATAAAAGTGAATACTTATATCTAAATTATTCTAAATGGAATTTTCCTGCAAATAAAATACAATAGCTTATTAATGAAGCAAAAATGACATTTCTAGAGAAACAAAGCTAAACTATAGAAATATCTATAATCACAAACTATAATTAGTGTGAAGAAGTATGATATTCACTTATAATTATGAAAGTAAAACAATTTTCTTTTAAAAAAATTTGGACAAACATCGGATATTAATTTGGAGAAAATATAACCAATAAGATCTATTTATAACTACTAAATTATTAACTTGTTTACAAATAATGTCACAAGCATAAAAATGGCTTCTATCGAAAACATTAATAAAAACAACGTGCTTTGAATTATCTATGACAAAAGACTACAAATTCTTTAAATTTATCTCCCTTTCATTTACTACATACATTAGCATTTGCACTTGAATAATATAATAGTTAACTCTACAATATATTTAAGAGGTGGGCACAAAGTCTAGCCATACTCCTATGGCCTGTGCTATTTGCACTGGGTTTTTGGCTAGCAAATGAAGTAATATCTTTTGTTTTTCGTATTAATAACAAAGATATAACTGTCTCTAGTGGAATCCAATGGCATGTTTTGTAGTTCTGCAAGCCACGGGCTACCTAACTAGGTTGCCCAGGGGTTCTACCGTGTGCTAGAATTTTGGGTACCCTGTTGCAACCCGTGCTATTGCACTGGGAAGTTGCTGGTTCATAATATGAAGAAGCTTGTGACGCCAAGGAGAAAGAAGAGTTTGTTTATATTGATGAGGTATCACGAGTTATGGATCTGCAAAGTTTCTAAATTAGAATTGCATCATATGAACATACCATGAGCTGATTGAAGCTGAGCGAAGAAAAGTAATTATGAAATAAACAACATTTGCAAATGAACATCGAGTTCGAAGAAGTTAAATCAAAAGTTCACTCTCATTTGGATATATAGTTATTTGTCATTATACACCATTCAGCTCTTTTGAAGTTGTATTTACACTCATATTATTTGTTTTGAAAGTTATTTTCAGAATTTTATAAGGTGGGTGGAGGAATTATTGTTGGCTTAGAATTGTAGACTTAATAGTCAACTGGTCGCCGCAAGATATACCAAGAGACAAGAAGCAAGTTATCACAAATGCAATCACTTCGAACAATGAGTTTTGGTCATTTATAACTTTGTGCAACCGGTGCCAACAAATTCATCAGTTAATTCTATTAACTGAAAAAAGCATCATTTTTCAAAGTTTTTGCAATTATAATTACATTTCCATTTACAGCTGAAGCAAATAGAGAAGAAAATTAAAGAATCCACTATGATGGGTTGCGGAAAATGCATAAGCTGCATTTCAATTATATCCTCCAATCCCTTTCTGTGAAGCAATTTTGATTGGCACCTCTAATGGGAAATGGAGGGAGGGAATGTCCTGTCTGAATCTGATGCTCCTTTATAAACATTTCCAATAAACAGCCTTACTTTTGACACTTAAAATGATCCTGTAAAATTTTCTGCAGCATAAATTGCTTTCAAATACAAATCTACAAGAATGATAATAGTATTGGTCTTAATTGTATAATTTTTTCATCTTCTTATAACGGATTGATTTATATCCCTTCAGTTTTTTTTTTGTTTGGTGTTGTTATACTAAATTTCATATTGATTCTTTCTTTTCATGTTCAGGGATTATTTAATTCTATTGCTTACGGTCTTAATTCTTCAGTGCGGCGGGCAATTGCAGAGAGGTTTGAAATGTAAGTCATCAGTTAATGTCAAGTTGTTAATTCTTGGATGCTAAGATAATAGGGAACATTACCACATGGCTCCTAGGATGTGCCTAATTTAGCTTTTAGTCCCCAACAAATGATGACCAACAACTAACCTTCTATACCTTTTGCTTTCCAATATTTTCTATTGAAGACCATGTTAGAAACACAGCTATAAAATGAGGTAGTGGAACCACAATTTACATTCAATATTTTGTATATTTACAACTTGGGTCGATTTTCAGAATGACTGACAAAATCTGAAGATAATATATTTCATATATAGTTTTCAAAACTTAGGGAGAGTTACTAACTTGCATCAAGATGGTTATTTTTCTTTGATGAAAATATTTGAATATTACATTTATCCAGGTATGTGCCAGAAAGATTCAATAGATGGGTTCCTTCAAAGCTCAAAGGGCAACGACAAGAGCATGAACTTGCATCACTGATAATTGAAGGGCAACAATAAAAGTCGGATGCTCCATCTAACCAACTCATTCTTGTATTACAACTTATCTTTCACTGACACAAGAACAAAGTCCAAGACACGAGGGCGATTTTGATATGATCTGCAGAATGTTGATATACGTCAAACTCCACTCATACATCAGAGCCCTTTATGGAATGGTTGATCTAATTGTGCGCGTCTGCCATATCAAAGTACCTAGGAAAGCCAGAACCTCGCAAAGTGGAAAAGTATGGACAAACCGGATTGGCAAGTTTGAAGCTGAATAATGTTTAATATGTTGTATAATGCTAGCAGCTTTTTGGTGTGGAGTGATTCAATTCTTTTGAATTATTTTGCAGCCTCTAAGATCTTGTTCTGTAAAACTTTGTATGGTTTAAAGTGAATGTACCAAATTATTTGCTAAAGAAGTGACTGTTCTTCACCAAGGAGATATTCTCATGGGTTGTTCCCAGCATGAGCTTATACTGTGTTGATGCCCATATGAGTCCGGTATCACTCTTGACGGCCAGCCGAATAGAATTGCCAGTCGCATATTGTGCCTCGCTTACTGCATTGTTGAATGCGTGTGATGATGGAGGAGAGTTGATGAGTAGAATGCGGGTGCTGATGATAGAAACTGTTTTGATGATGCCGGTCTCTGCAGTTGAAAATTGGAGTGATTGAACGATGCTTGTTATACCAAATGAGGATGGAGTTCAAGCAGGTATCAACATTTTTCCCATTTCCACTTCTACATTTCAACATTTTGTTGTTTCCAGTTCAAGTGAGATGTCATTCATTGTATAGAAAAGACTGGGAGAAAATACTCATCTCGGATCCTGTCTCTTTTTTCAGATATCTATGATGAAGGCTTTTTCAAGGTGCCTCCTTTCCCTGTGCTCATCTTCTCCTCTTTATGAGAAAAGGTAGGCAAGTAGGAAAAGAAAGTTTAAGTTATGATGTGTAGGTGAGATACTCGTACGTTTGGTGGATAATGCTTGTTGTTATCTTAAGTGAACTCCCACTAACAAAGACTAGCCCCAAAATGCTCCTATCTTGATAATCTTCACGAAAAGTTAGCTTTAGCTTTAGCATTATATGACAAATATGCATATGAAGGATTCTATGATAACAAAGAAAAAAAGTATTTCTCAACGTGTCTTCCTGTTTGGGAACTAGGAAAAGTTTGTACTATTTTTTTGAGTAGAACAGTGTGTCCCTTGGGCGTACCATCAACTTAGTGTCATCGGGGGTGTTTGGTTGCAAGGAAGCGAGCGGAAGTAAGAAAAAGGAAAGTATAATTGCTCACTTTCCTATCTATTCAAACACCTTAAAAGGAAAATAAGAAAACTCCTTTTCCTTTTCTCTCTCTTTTATACAACCATTTCCTCACTTCTAGAGTGCTACAGTTAATTTTGTGGTCATGTAAATCTCATTTGTAATAATTTGTGACACAAAACAGTTAATTTTTTGTCATGTAAATCTCCCTTGCATTCTAATTACAGTCCATTTTTTATTTTTCTTAATTAATTTTATTTTAATATTATTTTACGGTCAACTTTGTGGTCAATTTTTCTACTTTCACTTTCATATTACCATCCAAACACCAGAAAAGGCATAACATTTTCCAAACCACACTTCCCAACAACATCCAAACACCGAAAACTTAGTAACCAATTTCCAAGAAACTGTTACCACTTCCTCACTTCTTCACTTCCGCCCTTAACCAAACAGGCGACTTATACCTAAAGTGTTTGAGTGTGATATTATTGGTATTAGATGAATTTTAGAAATAAAAAGAAACGAAAAGATTAATTATAAGCAATTCTTAGTTTTACTAGAAATCACTCAGGCCCGAACTTTTTGAGGATAAGAGGGTTTCTGGCTTTAAGAGGTACGGTTTTTTGAAGGTATAAGTAAAAAAGAAAAGTGCATGTACTCTTTTATTCTCTGTTCCATTAATAAATCAACAATATTTGTTAGTTTTGATGCCTCCTTCCCTCCTTCTCTTTACCTCAAAAAAAATAAAGAGTTATTTAGATATATACCATCCAAATCTTTAGAATTAGAAATTTACCTCCCAAATTTTTATTATTAGAAATTTATTCTTGAAATCTTTTCTATATTGACAACTTATCCATTTAGCTAGATTTTGAATAAAACAAGAGTCTTTTATCTCTTATTTTCTTCTTTCTTCTTCTTCATTTTTCTTATATGGCCTAATTCAAATTGTACCAGCAACAAATTTTTTATCCTTACTCTACTTCATTTTTTTTTTCTCCTCTCTCCCTCTCTCTCACAATCTCATTAAATCTAAATTTCATCAATTTTTTTTTCTCAAATCTCTTTTATTTTTTTTTTTGAAATTTTTCTCAAATTTTTTAAGAAGCACGTGAAAATGATTTCATGTGAGTTTTTTATGACAAATGAACAAACAGAAATGTGCTTGATTTGAGAGGAAAAAAATGGTGAATGATGAGAAATAGATAAGAAAAGAAGTTGAGGCCATTGATTTAAGTTGTTGAGATTTAATTTTTAATCATTTAAATAAGGACAATTAAGTCATTTTTTAAAAAAATAGGAAAGTTAATAGAATAAAATAGGATTTTTTTTTTTAAAATTTTACCCCCTTTAAGATCTAAAAGATTTAGAACGTAAATTTCAAATATTAATCATTTTGGATTAAATTTTTAAATACCAAAGATTTTGAGGTATATATCTAAATAATCCAAAAATAAAAGAAGAAAAAACAGAGAAACCAAAAGAAAAAGAAGGAGAATTATACTTTTAGTTATGAGGTAGTGATGACATCTTCCTTGTTTAGAGGATAATGCCTGTTCATTATCCTTAACAAACTCCCACTAAAATCTTATAAGAACAAAGATTGGGCCCTTAAAAAGCTCCTACCTTCCACACTCTTTTGAAGTAGTTAGCTTTAGCTTAACTTGTTATTATATCACAAAGGCATAAACATTTAGGTTTCTAGAGCAAGCAACAAAAAGTTAAATCCCCACATGTCTCCACTCAATGCATCACTTCTGTTAAATTTAATGATAGCTTTAGTCCTTGGAGACACGTGCCATGGGATCAAAAGAAACAAAAAACAGCGAAGCCTACCATCACAATTGCATCCACATTAGCTTCCAAAAGCCTTGCAAGTCATAATCACATCATGGTTATCATCATAATCCCCATACTTAACACAACACCAAATTCCTTAACCACAACTTAAACAGTATCTTTGTGAAGTTTCCTTACCAATTAAGTACGGGGACCACAACAATAGTTATTGGACACCTGGAGAAAATGCAATATAGAGAATAAAAGCCTTTTCCATGTGCTATGCTTTGTGGGGAGAAAGAATGCACTAAGCTCTCAAAAAGTATTAGACAACAAAAGACATGGGGAGTGCACCATGGGATCGAGAGCACTATTGTAGCTCAGGAATGGGGGAGGGCAATCCAATCTCATCCCATGCGAGAGAGATATAAAAGAAAATTTTGATGAGAGGCAGGAACTAGTGTGAGTGGGTGATGGGGAGAGGACCAATACCTAACTCCACCTCTCACTCTCGCATTTGGGAGCACTACAAGGGCACTAGCACAATGGACCCCAAAGTTGGACCTAGTGGGGTCCATTAATGGGAGAAATGATCTGGCATTGTTTATTTTCAACATCAGCATGACAGGAAATATATGATGATCTAAAGAAGGTTTTTATATGGCAAAGTTTTCAAGATAGTGAGTATCTTGATATTAGGGGTGCGAACGGGCTTGGGCCGGCCCGTCTACCCCGCACGGGCCCAGCCCTGGCCCGACCTGACCCAAAACACGAGGTGTGCTCGGGTTTGGGAAGCAGGCTCAAGACCTGGCCGAGCCGGGCCGGGCAAGTGTTGAACCCGGCCTGGCTAGGACAAAACCGCCGAACGGCTATATTTATAGTTGTTGGGGGCGGTGTCTGTTGCAAATCTTTTTTTTACAAAATAGTCCCAACGGCTATAATTGCCCAAGATATAGTAGTTGAGCTTTTTTTTCTAGTTTTTTTTTACAAATATCTCCCAACGACTCTATTGGGTCCAAATTATTTTTTAAAAAAAATTGCATTTTAACTTCTTCTTCCCCTGTATATTTTTGTGCTACTATTATAGACCCTCGTATTAAATTTGAAGAATGTAAATATTCTTGCAATTTTTTATGAAAAAATAAATTATTTTGATTCTGCCGTAGTATAGATAGATATTGAGAATTTTATAAATAATTTGTATAATTTTTATGGATCAGAATTTGGATATAAACAATCATCATTTCATCCTGCATCTTCATCTAGGCATAGAAGTTCTTTATTATTTGATTTATTATCTGCATCGAAAAGATCAAGAAGTTTAGACACATTAAATGAGCTTTCATTATTATTTGACTCGTGTCATAGCTCCTAAGATTGATGCAGACTCAGGATTTGAAAATTTTAATATTTTGACTTAGTGGAAATCATAGGAATCAATATATCTTTTGATTTTCATCATAACGCGTGATTTACTTACCCTTCTTACTTCTACAATAGCCTTCTACTTTTAGCACACCTAGACGAGCGCTTATTGATACGAGGAGTCGCCTGTCATCAGAAGCCATCAAGATGAACATATGCGGGAAAGATTGGCTGGATGTGAAGACGAGAAGCCAAAATAAATCAGTAGAAGAAATCATTGAAGACTATCCATAAGATGAATGGAAAAAATGAAGATCTACATACTTCATTTGTATTTATTTTTGTATCCATTTATATTTTATTTTTAATCTATATACTTCACTTGTATTTGTATCAATTTATTCAAATTATTGGATTGTTAATAAAAAAATTACATTTGTATTTCCCAACTTGTAAAAAATTTGTCTAAATTTGGGATTTTTTTTATTTTTTAATTTTTTTAAAATCTATTTTTTGGATTTTTTAAAGGACAAAATTTTGAAATAAATCTAATTATAAAATAATTATAAAATAATTTTATCCCAACATTATTTACAAGAATCGACCCCTCCCCTTCCACGTTGGCGCCACATCAGCCAACGGTCGACTGTGGCCGCCAGCGTGACAGGGGAGGCGGTTTAAAGAAGTCCGACTTTGTCAAGACCAGACTTCTTTATATGTTTTTTAAGAAGTCCGACCTGTTAAGATCAGATTGCTTTGCAAACCATCTTTAAAATCCGGCCTTGGCAAGGCTGGACTCTAACACACCATCAAAAATTAAAAAAATACACACGGGCACATGTGCATTGGTTATGTGAATGATTGCATTTGTGTTTGTGTTACATATTTACTAGATACGTAACCAAAATCAAAAAATTTATTAGTTATATTTAATTTGTAACTTTACTTAACATTTTAGATCCATGAAAAATAAGTCGTTCTATCCTTCTGTTCCCACAAGATATTTGTGCAATGAGAGACGAGTAACGCTAATAAAATTAGTGGTTCATTGATAAGTAAATGAAGACTCAAAATGATCACATCGCTATAGCCTCTCTTGGGCATTACATTGCATTATCTGTAGACTATTGATCTGAGGGGATGTTTGTTTGGACGTAATGGCCCATAATTCCTAAATGGTTTATAGGCTAATTATAAATCTGTTATTTGTTTGGACCGTAATTCGTAAAAGATTTACGTAACTCAATTATCACTCATTTAGAGCTCACTTATAGTTAATTTTGTTGTCATGCAAATTTGCATTATTTTTTATGTTAATATTAATTTTTTTAATATTTAATATTTTTAGTATTTATTTATAGTATTAAAAATTTTTAAACTATCAAATAGTTAATTTTGTGGTCAATTTTTTTACTTACGACTTAAACATTACGACAACCAAATACCGTAAAATATAATACACTTTTTCACTTACAACTTTATATTACCAAACAAATACCGTAAAACATAAATGCATATAACTCATTTATAACTGTAATAGAATTTATCAATTACGACTTATGAATTACTGTCAATTACGATAACCTAACAGACCAGACCCTAAGCATCATTGATCGTTATTTACTTTTCGACCAGCGGGACGGCAGAGAGATCTTATAGTTTTGAAGTTTTAAAAGTAAGAAAATATTTTGCCAAACATATTCTCATCACTGTATTTTTTTAACGTATTTTTGAATAGCACTGGTCCATGATCTGAGTCTACTACTCTCAGGCTCCATCGACATTCTCCCCGCTAAACGATGCTGATTCTGTTGATGCTTCTCTGTGCTGTGCGCGTGCTATTAAATGATCTCCCCTTCCAAGAAAGTCTTTGCGATGCTAAAACAGAGAAAGAGAAGCCATCCATCATTTCTTTTTTTTTTTTTTTTCCCCACTTTCAGTGATAAAAATAAGAGATTTTTATGAGAGAGTGGGGCCCACCACCCGAAAATAAGAACCAGTTGTAAGTAGCCGTTGCGAATTTTAGCCGTTGGGTCTTAAAATTTTAATAAATGGGGCTTAAAATTTTAATAAATAGGCTCTCAGCTCTGCAGTGAAACTGGCCCCGACGTCCCTTTCCAAGTTTTGAATTTTGCACCGTTATTTTCATTTTCCCAAATTTGGAAATAATAGGTATGTAGATTGAGCCCCACCGGCTGCCACTTAGGTTTTTCAACAGGAAGTGAGATGTCCCGTGCGGTTGTCGAACCGATTGGTTTAGATCGTTTACAAAATAATGCTCTCTTCGGTCAGCAGTTCGAACACTGCATCGCTAACACTTTTTTCTCCGACTGATAATGCCTCGGTCAGACCCCGAGTTTGCTCGCTGGAGAGTGCCGGTGAATCCTATCAGCGATTGAGTTAATTAGGAAAAAATAAATAACAACGATCAGAGTGACAGGATTTATGAGCAACTTTTAGTGATTTTCCCAATTCTTGGATGTAGCATTGTTTCTTCTTTTCTTTATCTTTTTCTTTTTTAGGGAAAAAGAGAAGTTGACATGTTATTCTTTCAAAATCATAGTTTTAATTGACGGTCGTGCCAATAGGAAAAGTTTCAATATTAGTTTCACACACCTAAGGTTTCCACGTTCATATGTTGTTGATTGCATTAACTCTCGTAACTCATTTTCAACCGTTAGCAGTGTGTCTTTTATGAATCAATTGTTGAATTATTTCCTGACTCGATGTTTCTTTCCTGACTCGATGTTATTTCTTTATTTTGTATTTGTCGAGCATCTAAATGAGTCAAGACATCATTATAATTTTTCAGAGCATGGATTGTGTTATGTCATGTCATGTTATTTATTTATTTATACAGTCAAATTTAAATTTCATGATTACCTCAGAAAAGATTAGAAATTAGGGTCGTAAATAAATACATAATGAACAACAAAATGGCCCATTTCAGCCCACTTACTAGGCCCAAAATGTTGGTGTTTGTTTAAGAAGGAGACGCGGCGTGAAATGGCGCCGTGATTGTAGGATGAGGTTGCGGAGTTTGATGAAGATGGAACGAAACTAGCGCTATCCATTCCCTTAGGTTCAGGTGGGACCCACATCGGAGTCCCCATGTGAAGAATTTTAGGATAATTAATTTATCAAGAAAAAATAGTCACTCGTTTTCGCACTTAGGTTCTGGTAGGCTCTTTCACGTGAAGGATCGTAATGGTGATGAATCTTTGTGTAGTGAGCTGTCCATCAGATAATTGATGGACGTTCGAGAGCGAGGAAAAAAAAATGTGTTTTTATTTTCTTTACGCTAAGGGGCCAACCCCAGTCCTAATCACTCACACGTTCTATTCTTAGCGCGCGAGAATAGAATACCAGCCAGTTTTTCTAGAGAGGAGAAAAAAATTAAGAATATCTCAATAAAAAAAAAAACCCCTCTCTTTCTCTCCCTAGAGTTCATTTTTACAAGAGAAACCTTCGTCAGATTAAATGTTGCATTAAAAACTATATTGGCATCTTTACACGTCTTGTTTCCACAGTTTAGGAATTTCCCCAGTAAAAGTAATTTTATTAGTTTCAAATTTGACGAATTTATATCTTACTCCGTTTTATACCTGAGTTGAGTTGGGTCTCAATAGACAATACCGGTCTAATTTGAGTAACAAGAAAGACTGAGAATGATTTTACGATTGATATTTCTCTTCTATTAATTTTTCAATAGCTATCTTCTCTTGTATATTCTCTTTAGGAAAAGAATGATAATGTTAATGTGTTATCAGTCGTTTTCTTCTGTAAATCACTTGCACCGTATTTCTTCTGTGCAATGGTACATTATTGAGGTGGAGGCTGATTGGATGGACGGTTGATCCATACCACAAGTGAGAATATGATAATGAAAGCTGTGTAAGTAAAAATAATGCTCAACAAAAGAAAAGATACATACAAGATTTTTACGTGAAAACTCAAATTGAAAAAAAATCACAAGGAAGAGGAGAAGAATCAACTGATTATAGGGTTTATAGAGATGTCGTGACTATATGCCAGTGTCTTAGTGCTGGCTTTTTCTAGAAAAAAAAAAAGAAAAGAAAAAGAGAGCCCCTCCATATCTCGCTGGAGAAGAATGTCTATTTATACTTGATCTGATCTATGTGCATGGAGGCAAATGATATGAGTGCGATCCTAGTAACCACATGATCTATACATTTTGATTTGCTTTAAGTCATGATAATTGGCGATTGATTATTGAGATTGCATATAGAGAAATCTACCTATGCTCATAACTGTTCAGGTAGGAGGGCGTTTCATATTATGAACGTAGAAGAAAATCATACTGCGTAACTGAAAGCGAAGAGCAGGAATGATTTGCTGCCATAGAGTAATTGAAGGCTTGAAGGCGGGGATCAGAAATAATTTTGTTGACATAGTTGTCTTGTGCGAAACTGAAATCTTCGGAACGAGGGAAAGCTTCAAGATCACTGAAAGCAAAAGAGCTGGCTGGATGGAATTGTCCTTAGAGAGAAGAGCGACTTCTGAAATGGCTCCGGAGTGATGAAGACTTCTGATTACTAGGAGACATGTCATCATCCTGTAATTTGACCTATACAAATAAATTTTCAGAAAATATAAAAATTAAGTATTTAAATAGAATTATAACTGTGTTTTAGTGACATTCATTATAATAAAATAACACGAAAACTTAATATCACTTAAAAGCTTTGAGAAAGTTATTTAACAAAAGTTTGATAGTGTAATATTAAATTATGCCCAATTAAGTTTGACCCCCTCAGCTCTGAGTCACTGACACTCCCCCAACTAGCCACAGTCCACTGCCATCTTCCCCATGGGCCCCCTCCCACTCGCCCTCCCCCTCGGGCCCCTCCCCGATGCTCCTATTTATTTCGAAAAAACAGAGAGAGACCACATCTTCCTTTCCTTCCTCTTAATATTCTTCTCCGTTCTCACTCTCTCTTCACCCACCCATACAATGGCTTCCTCCTTTCCCTCTCTCTCTTCTTCTTCCTCTCCATCACTTCCCAATTCCTAGTATCCTCCTCCTCCAACCACACCTCCTACATCGTCTTCATGAACCCCACCCACCACAAGCCCTCCGTCCACCCCACCCACTCCGACTGGTACACCTCCCACCTCCAATCCCTCCTCTCTCTGGACCCCACCCACCACCTCCTCTACTCCTACTCCCGCTCCTTCCACGGCTTCTCCGCCCGCCTCGCCCCCCACCACCTCCCCTCCTCCGCTCCTCCCCCTCCGTCCTCTCCGTCATCCCGGACCCCCTCTACTCCCTCCACACTACCCGCTCCCCCCACTTCCTCCACCTCCCCGACCTCGCCCCCACCCCCCCCCCTCCGGCTCCACCCCCCGCGATGTCATCGTCGGGGTCCTCGACACCGGCGTCTGGCCCGAGCTACCCTCCTTCTCCGACGCCGGACTCGCGTCCGTCCCTTCCCGCTGGAAGGGCGAATGCGAGGCCGGCGTCGACTTTGCCCCGTCGCTTTGCAACCGAAAGCTGATCGGGGCTCGCAGCTTCAGCCGCGGGTTCCACGCTGCCGCGGCTGAAGCGGCGGAAGACGCGGCCGCCGGGAGGAGGCAGGCTGAGAAGGAGTTTGCCTCTCCCCGGGACCGCGACGGCCACGGTACGCACACGGCGTCAACCGCCGCTGGCATGCCCGTGGCCAACGCCAGCCTTCTCGGATACGCGCCCGGCACGGCCCGCGGCATGGCTCCTGCGGCCCGCATTGCGGCCTACAAGGTCTGCTGGACCGCCGGGTGCTACGGATCTGACATTCTTGCCGGGATCGATAGCGCGATCTCCGACGGGGTCGACGTACTGTCGCTCTCCCTTGGCGGCGGCAACGCTCCGATCTCTCGCGATCCGATCGCTATTGGGACCTTCGCCGCGGTGCAGAACGGGATCTTTGTCGCTTGCTCGGCGGGGAATTCCGGCCCGGGCCGTGCCACTCTGACCAACACCGCGCCGTGGATTGCAACAATTGGTGCTGGAACCTTAGATCGAGATTTCCCGGCGTTCGCCGTGCTCGGCGACGGGAAAAAATTCACTGGAGTCTCACTCTACAGTGGGAAGGGAATGGGGAAGAGATCAGTCCCCATTGTGTACGGCAAAGGCCAGCTAACAGCTGGGAACAACTCGAGCAAACTGTGCTTGCCTGGGACTTTAGATCCCAAACTGGTGAAGGGTAAGGTTGTGTTTTGTGACAGAGGGATCAATGCTAGAGTTGAGAAGGGCTTAGTTGTTAAAGATGCCGGCGGCATTGGGATGATACTGGCAAACACTGCTGCCAGTGGTGAGGAACTGGTGGCAGATAGCCACCTCCTGCCGGCGGTCGCAGTGGGGATGAAGGCGGGGGATAAGATCAGGGAGTACGCGGTTTCGAATCCGAAACCGATGGCTAAGTTAAGCTTTGGGGGGACCGTGCTTAATGTCCGGCCGTCTCCAGTGGTGGCGGCGTTTAGCTCGAGAGGGCCGAACACGGTGACGCCAGAGATACTGAAGCCGGATTTGATCGGACCCGGGGTGAACATCTTGGCCGGGTGGTCGGGGTCGATCGGGCCGACCGGGTTGGCCAAGGACAACCGGAGGTCGGAGTTCAACATTATGTCTGGTGAGCTTATAATAATTACGTCAGCTTTTATATTTCTTTTAAGAATTTATTTCCCTCAGTTCATGTTTGCCTACTTTTTTCAATATGTTAGTTGAAATTTAGTTTAATTGTTATATAATTTGGTGAAATCTAGTTGAACAAGGCATTCTCAGTTACACTGTTGTTTGGGGAAACTATGTAGAAGTGGCATTTGGCGTTTGTTAAGTCAGATGGGAATGAAATTTGATTGAGTCTAGCATAGAAACTAGTAGGTATAACTGTATAAAAGATTCATCTTTTTCAGTCTAATTAAATTAGTAGGCTCGGATTAAGGTGGGTTTAGTGTAAATCAAGTCTAGATTTGTTGGAACCTACACGTTTTGAGCTCTCCTATTCTCTGAAGATTGAAGGATGAAGGAACTCTTCTTGATCATTTGAGAATTTAGTCCCACTTCCATTAGTTGATCCTTAATTGCACTGGCCAAGCTGTTGGGTTCATGTCTTGCATAGCAAATAGCCACAAGCGAAATTTGGCCAGTGTGACATTTCGAAAGTATAAGAATACACTAGTATTGTGATTTCAACTTCATGTAATGGCCTCCCCAGTTGAAATCAGTCTCATAACAGTTTCTCTATCTTGATGATAGTTTCAAATTTTCTCGAGGGGATTAAATAACAAGTCCCCTGCCCTGTATATGGAGTTTGAGGCTTGGACCTTGGTCAGATATTATGTAGTATTTGTTAATAGAACTAACTTAACATGACATTTGTTTGCATGTTCATATTGGTAGCTTCACATTACATCTTAAATTAACAAGTCCCCTGCCCTGTATTCACCGATCCTTGGTTTCAGCTTGAAACAGATGCACTTGCATCCCATCTGCACCATCTGGAGAGAATCTAACTTATTTTCAAAGGTCGTTTGTGCCACATTATTATTTATTGGTTGCTCAAGTTTTGTGGCATGTCACTAATCTATGCTTTTAAGCTTTCTGTTCTTTAATAGTCGGCCATATGTTGTGTTGTCCACAAAAGCACCAAGTATTCTACTAGTTAAAACTTGAAGGTTATTTCTACTTTAAAAGATTTTTGTTGGCAAAAATGTTTGTTATATTGCCCCTGATTTGCTTTTTACATGGGCCTAGCACTGGATTATTCAGGAATCATTTTTAAAAAAATAATTCTTCCTATTTTGATATCTCATTGCTAGAAATAGAACTTACTAATGTAACCAGGGAAAAGAAATATACATTCTCTGTTGTTTTTTAAAATAAATATACATGTTTGTGTACATAGCTATAAAAGATCATGATTGCTTGTGCATGTTGCCTTGAACGTCTTCCCTTACTTTTTGATGTAGATTCTTTGGAATTCTTCCTTTTACTTTAATTTACTTTTTGAAAGTTTCTGTATGAATTTTCTAAAGCTTGATAATCATCACAGAAAATTTTCTATCACACTCTATGGTGTTACCTGGAATTATGCTAATATGAATAAACCAACTATCGCTCATAGAAAATCACTATAATCTCTCATCAAATTTCCTTAAAAGTTCATTAGATTGAGAATGATTTTTAGCATTTATATCCTTTAATCAAAGTTAGTATTTGGAGCATAGATAGAACCTCTTTGCGTGGACAAAAGGTCTGGGTTTCAAATCTCTCTTGCACTAGGTTATAGGCTACGGCCTATATACCCTACAAAAGAAAAAAAAAAGTTAGTATTTGGCTTACATACAGGACTTCTCATTATTAACTCACAATTTATCAAGAAGTTAACTGTGAGGATCTGAAAGCAAGGTTACAAAAGGATATATATATGGAGTAAACAAACTTCAAATCACTTGATTTTTTATATGTATATATCTTAGAATATGAAGATGATAATGTGCGGTCGGATCTTGAAAATTCACTTGGGAAATTGATTTTGAGTGTGACATAGGAGGGAGTTGCGTCCTGTGTCAGCTAATTTACATTTCTCTCTATATATGAGAGAAATGTAAATCAGCTGACACAGGAGGTAACTCCCTCATATGTCGCACTCAACAATCGTATTTTTCGAGTGAATTTTCAAGATCCGACCGCACATTATCATCTTCATATTCTAAGATATACAGATATAAAAAATCAAGTGATTTGAAGTTCGTTTACTTATTGATCTAATCGTTCAATTTTGTTCTATTGTTTAAAAACCGTTAATGTTTGAACCCAAAGAAAATGGAGTAAACAAACTTCAAATCACTTGATTTTTTATATGTATATATCTTAGAATATGAAGATGATAATGTGCGGTCGGATCTTGAAAATTCACTTGGGAAATTGATTTTTGAGTGTGACATAGGAGGGAGTTGCGTCCTGTGTCAGCTAATTTACATTTCTCTTTATATATGAGAGAAATGTAAATCAGCTGACACGGGAGGTAACTCCCTCCTATGTCGCACTCAAAAATCGTATTTTTCGAGTGAATTTTCAAGATCCGACCGCACATTATCATCTTCATATTCTAAGATATACAGATATAAAAAAATCAAGTGATTTGAAGTTCGTTTACTTATTGATCTAATCGTTCAATTTTGTTCTATTGTTAAAAACCGTTAATGTTTGAACCCAAAGAAAATGGAGTAAACAACTTCAAATCACTTGATTTTTTATATGTATATATCTTAGAATATGAAGATGATAATGTGCGGTCGGATCTTGAAAATTCACTTGGGAAATTGATTTTTGAGTGTGACATAGGAGGGAGTTGCGTCCTGTGTCAGCTGATTTACATTTCTCTCTAGCTGACACAGGAGGTAACTCCCTCCTATGTCGCACTCAAAAATCGTATTTTTCGAGTGAATTTTCAAGATTCGACCGCACATTAATCTTCATATTCTAAGATATATAGATATAAAAAATCAAGTGATTTGAAGTCGTTTACTTATTGATCTAATCGTTCAATTTTGTTCTATTGTTAAAAAACCGTTAATGTTTGAACCCAAAGAAAATGGAGTAAACAAACTTCAAATCACTTGATTTTTTATATGTATATATCTTAGAATATGAAAATGATAATGTGCGGTCGGATCTTAAAAATTCACTTGGGAAATTGATTTTTGAGTGTGACATAGGAGGGAGTTGCGTCCTGTGTCAGCTGATTTACATTTCTCTCTATATATGAGAGAAATGTAAATCAGCTGACACAGGAGGTAACTTCCTCCTATGTCGCACTCAAAAATCGTATTTTTCGAGTGAATTTTCAAGATCCGACCGCACATTATCATCTTCATATTTTAAGATATACAGATATAAAAAATCAAGTGATTTGAAGTTCGTTTACTTATTGATCTATTGTTAAAAACCATTAATGTTTGAACCCAAAGAAAATGGAGTAAACAAACTTCAAATCACTTGATTTTTTATATGTATATATATCTTAGAATATGAAGATGATAATGTGCGGCCGGATCTTGAAAATTCACTTAGGAAATTGATTTTTGAGTGTGACATAGGAGGGAGTTGCGTCCTGTGTCAGCTGATTTACATTTCTCTCTATATATATAAATTTCCATGAAATCCAACTTAGGAGTGATATTGTTATGTCCTCTAATGATCCAATATAATGAATGCAGGAACATCCATGTCATGCCCACACATCAGTGGCGTTGCTGCCCTGCTCAAGGCTGCACACCCTGACTGGAGCCCAGCGGCCATCAAGTCCGCCTTGATGACCACCTCTTACACCGTTGACAATACTGGCTCGCCTCTGCGCGATGCTGCTGGAGGCTCCATTGCCACCCCTCTGGCCTATGGCGCCGGCCATGTGGACCCCCAGAAGGCCCTCTCCCCTGGCCTTGTCTATGACGCGACCACCCAAGACTACATCACCTTCCTCTGCTCCACCGGCTCCACTGCCGAACAAGTCCAGGCTATCTCCAAGAACCCCAACGCCACTTGTCCAAAGCGGTTGTCAAACCCTGGCAATCTCAACTATCCATCCTTTTCGGTTGTTTTCACTCGTAGACGATTACATGTGAAGTATGGCAGAGAACTGACAAATGTTGGGCCTGCTCGGTCGTTGTACAGCATGAACTATAGCGCACCAGCTGGTGTCAGTATGACAGTGAAGCCGGCAAAGCTCATGTTCAGAGAGGTTGGGGACAAGATGAGGTATAGTGTTACTTTCACTTCGAAGAAGGGAGGAGCGTCTCCGTCAAATATGGCCTTCGGCTGGATTGAATGGAGCAATGCAGATCATCGGGTTAGGAGCCCGATCTCGTACTCTTGGAGAGCATTGTGAAAAAGAATTGGGTAACGAGAGTTTAGTTCTCAAAATAGTTTCATCTCTGAACTGCTTCTAATGTTTTCTGAAGAATTCCTTCGTATAATGGCTTAATAGCTCAGCCTGTATGCTTATTTTTCCAACAGCTGATTGGTGATTGGGACTTAAAAGCAAAAGGCCATGTCATTTTGAAGTGTGATTTTTTTTTTTTTTTTTTAAATTTGCAACCAGGATGTAAGATTTTGACATTATTGATGAAATGATAGTTGCAGATTGTTATAATTTCATTCACAAACGTGTATTCTAGTGTGCTCTTTTCTGCAGTGTAATTGTGCATATAATCTCAAAGTTACAAGATTTCAGAGATGTGCATATCGCTATGTAAATATTCAACATATAACTTGTAGAATATTTGGCGATTTCAATACAATAGAGAATATACATGAAATTATGAAAGGAAGTTGAACAATGAATGCACAATGAAATAGAACAATGCAATTTTCATCATCATCATCTCCATTGAGCTGATAAAGACAATCAACCAACTTGGGTTGTTATGTCCAGCTACAGTTTGTTTTATAATTGGGTTTTTTGGACATGCCCCTAACCCTCAGTTATCTTTAGTGATTTTATCATACAATCATGTACCGCGGGAAATTGAACTGAATAATCATAGCCTACATTAGAAGCCTTCCACTAAGTACAAATATACACATTTGTAATGGTCAATTATGACCTCTAGGAGATCACGACACCTCGCAATTTTCACACATCATGGAGGTTTCAAATTCAATTTCATCAACGGATCTTACCTGATCACCTGGCTAACATGATGGTTATAACAACTTGACACGTGGTGGGCGCTAACTGCGAATCTGAGCCGTTATCCTTATTAGACTTATTATGTTTTGAAGTCTAATTTAATTTGGTGCTAATCAAGTCAATTGGATATTTGCACCCGCTCACTTTAACCTATATTATTTGACCCAATAAAGAATTGATCAAGCCTAAATGGCTTGGGTCTAGACACGTTTTCAATTATACTTAACCATAAGTGTATTTAAATTAAAATGTGGAACTCATTTACACGTGTGGAACTCGTTTTATCAATTAAGAGCCTAGATCTATGAAGAGTTGAATTAAGATTTCTTAATGTTGTATATATCATGGCTAAGGTTCTATCTCCACCACAATGGTCTAATCTCTTTCTTAGAGGTATCTCATCTCTTCTAAGGATCAAGAAGAGAACACGGTGGCTGGAGAGAAGAATCCTCTCCCTCAACCTCGGGGTCCTCGAGATCGTGCAATCTTCGGCATCCCTTTCTTAATGGAATCAGATATGCCTAAAACTGTCCTTCCCTTTGATCATGATAAAAAGGTTATACATGTATGAGATCTTGTATGAAATGAAAAAAAATTAGATCTAACAATTGGTATCAGAGCCACCTCTTTATCAGATCATCGGTAAATTTTTTTTTTTATCTCGATCTATTAAAATTATTGATCTTTCATTTAATTCAATAAAGAATTATTTTTTATGTCTCAAATAATTGAATTAAATTAAGATGATTAAATTGAATTATGTGTGTGTGTATCGAAATTTTTCCTGTGTGTTATTATTTTTAATTCTGTTTTTAAAAAAAAAAACTAAAACAGAAATTATAAAAACAACATAGCTTGCATGGATGCAGGCGCATTGCATGCAGGCACATTGCAGTAAGAAAAAAATTTATTGTCTTTTCTCGAAGACATGATTTGCTTTCATGGTCTGTTGCTGCTGAAAAGAAAAACATAAAGAATTAGTTTTTTTTTTTTGTTTGGGATAGAATTCCTTTAATTGTGAGATTAATTAAGATTAAAATTTTTGATATAGATACAAAATTTAAATCTAATAAACAAACTCATTTAATCTATTTTTAATTGATCTCACATTAAAGTTTATTGGGTTTATTTAGTTTATTTAAACCCAGCCCAATAAGAAGAGACCCATAAATTGTAAATTTGGGGTCGGGTCTAATTCAAACCCGATAATCAATACAAATCCGTTTTGTCAATAGAAACTTTAATTAGTCATTGCGGGCTCATCCGACCTCTGTTTTGAGCTTATAAATAGTCGTTTTGAATTTCTTGACAAGCACTACAGTATTACAGACACTAGACATGACAAAATAGTAGTTAGTTAACATAAGAAGACATTTAAGTGTATATTTATCATGATTATATGTATCTTTACATGCTTCCGCTTCATCAATATTTATTATATTGCTTTTATTATTCTAGCATGATAGATATTAATGATTACTACAGTAGATAACACACAGATAAAGATATATACATGCTCAAGTTAAAGAATTTATAAAAGAGCTTATTGAATTGCGTATGTAGTTCATGCGGACAATAGCCTGCCCAAAGGAAGACTATTGTTTAGTCAAATTATATACGACGTCGGATACTAGATGTGGATAATGTAAGTGAGAGAATCTTGGTGTGTGATAATCGGCTCAAAGGAAGGTTGTCACACTATATGCCTATATTGCATTACTCTCATCAATGCGTAGACTTGTGTGACCCATGCGTGTGGCAATCGACCAAAGAAGGTTGTCATTATGGCCGAGTCATTACATATATTATATGGTCGATATAGATAACTTAAAATTTGGGACCAATCCTGCGGATCTTACTTGATTACCTAGCTACCATGATGGTTACAACAACTCAACACGTGGTGGACTCTAACTGCAAATCTGAGCCGTTATTCTCGCTAACCAGTGTGATCCCTGACAATTATGCGCCACTCTACCAATTGCAGCTGGGGCATTATTTGTAGTTACGATCGTGGTCTAATCCATATGCGGAGATCTTGGAGACTACGACTCATTTGATCAACCCTTAGTTATCTTCCTACTTTGCACAGAATCAAACTCTAGAGAATTGAACTTGTAGTAGAGCATTGAGAAAATCTCTCTGATTTAGTGAATTCTCTCTCTTTGTAGCGTGATTTTTTCCTCTTTGAGTTTTTCACATAATTCTCTGATATTTGTGATTGATTTATTCTCCTAATTTATGATTTGCGTGTAAATAAATTCTCCCAGGAATTTACATAAAACAACATCAAATACAGTGAACTTATGACAGGAAGATCACAAGATGAAGACATGCCATATTAAGCATAGGGAAGAGAAACTTGATTTCTCTTCAACATTAGGGAGAGAATGGACGGACTCTATCCAGTAAAAAAAAGGGAAAAAAAAAATGAAGAAGAAGAAGAAGGAAAACACAGTCAGTCTAGCTATTTTAAATTACATCGAGAAATATCAAATAGGGAACAGCATATTTTCACAAACTCAACAAAAGAACGAAGGACTTTAAGCCACCATTCGAACAATGCAGACACAATGTAATTGGGATGAAGACCAATCCACTGAAACCAAGAAAAAAGGGCAACTAACCTTTGCGATCAAATTAGGCCCATCCCAAAACATTGCCATCTCGTTAGCCCAGTCCAAAAGCACCATTATCAGGGCCCATTTTTGAAACCAAAAGGATCCATAACCTTTTAAAATTGAAGCCCAGAGTAATGCACGACATGAGCGTGTTCATCTATAATGCTACAAGTAAACTCAGTAAAATTAAGTTAGAAAACCACAATTCCTTTCCATTTGGACTCCATATTTTCAAGAAATAAGATAGACAAGATGGAAGAAAGTTGACATTTTTTTTTTTTTTAAACTCCTTGCTGCAAAAATATAACACTGAGTGAGTTTCTAGCATCCAGGTTGAGGCATCCCAGTGACCTGATACTTGACGCACATTTCGTCGCAGGCGCTGCCACAAGTTGTTAGTGTTTTGAGAGTATTTCAAAATTAAGCCAAGTTTTTTTAATCCCACATTGGATAGGAAAAAAATTCTTTAGTGTTTATATATGGAGTCTCTTTCATGATGGGTTGTGTGGGATATAAACCAGGGGTGCTTGCACGCATACAAGCCTATTGAGACCCAGTGAAGAAAATTGAGTTACCGGATCCAGAAAAAAACTTTCTTATGCACTGCGTCATGCAGTAGCAGTCGACTTTCTTCTCCTCCTCAGCCTCATCGACCTTCATCATCACCATCGCTGAAAGGACGATGACCATGAAAATATTACCTTGTTACAAGCCGAGAGAGAGAGACTTGTGTGATTTTGGGAGGGAGAATGACGATTTGGAATTATTTATAAATTAATGGGTTGTTTTATAATTAGCTAGAAATTTGCGGCATATATCAACTTGTGAGCATTTTGGCACAATTCCTTTATTTGGGTTGAAACTTGAAAGTTAGAGGGTCAATTTGACAATTTCAATGGTTGTTTCATTCTTTCCTCTGATATAAATAGAATCGCTCGATTTGGAGACTATATGGCAAACTAAAAGTTGTTGTGTTATTATTTTCCAATTATCAACTAGACGATATCTTCGGGCGATTATCATCCGAAATAAAGCAACAGTGGCCGAAGAAAGCTCGAAATATTTTCCATGAAACACTAGCAAAATTATCCAATCTTTTCGTCTATGGGGCTGTTTGTTTCGCCATAAAAGTCGTAAAACTCCGTAATTCGTAAATGACTTGCAATTCAATTACAACTACGACGTTTATTTGAACCGTAATTCGTAAAAGACTTACGCAACTAAACTATCACTCACTTGTAACCCAATTACCAATTACTTACATTTAAGTTTATGATCATGCAAATTTGTATTATTCTTTATATTAATATTAATTTTTTTTAATATTTAACATTTTTAGTATTTATTTGTAATATTAAAAAATTTTGAATCACTGAAATAATTAATTTTGTGGTCAACTTTTTCACTTACGAATTATACATTACGATAATCAAACACCGCAAAATACAATACACTTTCTCACTTACAACTTTATATTACCAACCAAACACCATAAAACTTACATGCATGCATCTCATTTACAACTGTAAAAGACTTTATCACTTATAACTTACTAATTACGACCAAATATGACAACTAAGCAGACCCTATATGAACATAAAAAAGCAAAGCACACAATCCATTTCGAAACTAGTTTTCATGCATAACAATACAATCAAGATCAATCGACCAAAAGGCTAAAACCCTTAAACATTATATCAAGCCCAATTCCGCAATCAGCAAATCTCTTGACGAGGTGGGCTTCTGGCAATTGTCCTTACTGAAAATCCTATATCAATTATTCCCACTCCCACGTTCTTGTGATTTTTTTGCGACGCCATTTTCGTGTTCTTGAACGTTATCTTACAGCTCAACCTGTATCTATACCTTCTCACATGGATGCAGAGAGCCTGAGGTTCCAGCCAACGGCGATGGGGCTCCTCACCTCGTGCTCGCCATCGCTCCACGATATCCACCCGAACTTGTGAGGCGCCGCAGCACCCGGAATCCCAACTGAAGCAAATGTGATATCGTAGGACAACCTTTCCCCTTCGCCATTGAACTCGAGCTTGGTCGGGCTGACTGTCACATTGACCCCTTCCGGGCTCGAGACCTCCACCTCGTACACCGCTGGGCCGCCCCCAACGTTCTTGACTTCTCGGCTGTAGGTCACCACGGCATCATTCGCCGTGAACACAACGGAGAAGGAAAGGGTAGTTGAGGCCACCAGGACTGGCCAGTTTCTTCTCCGTCTCGGAGCAATTCACATTGATTCCGTCCCTGGTGATGATCGCAATTTGCTGGGCGCTGTAACCAACTGAGCAGAGGAACGCAATGTAGCCATCCGTCTGCAGATCGTAGACCAGACCGGGATCAAGCGCCTTGTTGGGATCGACATGGCCTGATCCGCGAACAAAAGGCGTGGACTCGGCGCCGGTGGCCAAATCCTTAATGGTCTCACCGGAATTGTCGAGGTTTAAGCTGTGGTCATGAGAGCAGACTTGATCGCAGCAGGGCTCCAGTCCGGGTGCGCCTTCTTGAGCAATGCGGCGAGCCACTGACATGGGGGCACGACATGGAGGTCCCTGAGATTATGTGAACTCCACCCTCCGAGGATCAATCTCATATTGGTGGGGGCGCTCTCGCCGGTCCACGCAGCGAGCGATATTGACTCCGGGAGCTATCACGTCCGGTTTTATGATCTCCGGAGCTCGGTAGTTTGGGCCTCGGCTGGAGAATGCGGCGACCTTAGGGGAGGCCGGATTCGGCGCTATGACCGTCCCTCGGAAAATGATTTGGCAGTAGGGGGACGGGTCGGATGCAATGTACTTTCTGATCTTATTCCCGACGGTCTCGCCGACCATCGTCCCGGGAATGAGATGAGAGTCAGCCAGCAGCTCTTCGCCGTTCTCTGCAGTATGGGCCATGATCAGGCCAACGCCGCCGGCCAATTTCACTGCACTCCCCTTCTCCACCCTCGCATTGCCGCCTCGGTCACAGAGCACAATTTTGCCGGCGACTTTCGATGAATCGAGTGAGCCAGGTATGCACAGCCGAGACCCACAATTAGCTCCTGCAACCAAAGGTAGAAGATCGAAAGAATCAAGGGGGATCGCCGGCGTACAGGGAACCCCGGGCAGAACCGATCCGTCCCCAAGAACTACATCGGCCGGAAACTCTCGATCGATCGTCGAAGCTCCCACGGTCAGAATCCACGGCGCGACATTCACGGCAGTGGATGGCCCGGGCCCGGAGTTTCCCGCCGAGCAAGAGACGATCACTCCGTGCTTCATGGCACCGAACGCCCCGATTGCGATTGAATCGTGGGAAAATGGTGGCGGGTACCCATTAGCCCCGACGGAGAGCGAGATGACGTCGACCCCGTCGGCGATGGCAGCATCCATGGCGGCGAGAATGTCCGAATCGTAGCAGCCCAAAGCCCAACATATCTTGTAGGCGGCGATCCTTGCCTTCGTCGCCATCCCGCGGGCGCTACCCTTTGCATAGCTATAAAAACCCGCGTTCTCCACCACCGCGCCGGCGGCGGTAGAGGAGGTGTGAGTCCCGTGGCCCTCGGTGTCGAGCGGCGACCGCGACTCCTTCGTCTCGTCGACGGGCCCGCCCTTGGCGGCCTCGTACCCTTTGGAGAAGAACTTGGCCCCGATGAGTTTGCGGTTGCAGGTGAAGTTGGCCACGCAGGACCCGGCCCACTTCGCCGGAGGCGGGGGAGGCCAGCGTCGTCGAAGCTCCGCCTGGAGGTAGGGTAGATGCCGGTGTCGAGAACGCCGATGACGACATCGGAGGCGAAGTCGGAGTGGGGCCAGATGCCGGAGTCGGCAGAGAGGCGGAGGAAGGCGGGAGTGTGGGTGGTGTGGGGGTGGCGGGGCTCGTCGGGACGAGAGCGAGGACGGAGGGCAGGCGGCGGAGGTGGTCGGCCTGGGCGGGGGTGAGAACAGCGGGAAGCCTGAGGTGGCGCGCTCGTAGGCGTAGAGGACGCGAGCGGTGGGCGGGTACGCAGGTGGCGGGGGAGGGAGCGGAGGGTGCACGAATACCAGTGGGAGAGGGAGGGGGAGGAGGCGGGTTTGTGGGTGGGGGACACGTGGACGATGTAGGTGGAGCGGGTCTCGGTGTTTGCTGTTGTGGCGGAGGCTAGGTAAAGGAGGAAGATGAAGATAACGGATTTCTGATCCATTGAGTGGAGGAGGCCGAAGGGACCTGTTTGGGGCTGATCGGAGGTCGGGGATGGGATATAAAAGTATCAACGTTGACAGTAAAGATTTGTATCTACCATTGTTTTTCCAGTTATTTACAGGTCTGTCCTTTCAGATTTGGTATAGGAGTGAGGGAAAGAGCATTGGGTAGATCTGTAAT